>JASDQU010012781.1:41842-79420 GCA_032191745.1 Picea mariana
TTCAAGTATGGGCATTGCGAATTTTTAGTGGTTCCATTTGGACTGACCAATGGACCAACTATCTTCATGTGCTTAATCAATGGCATATTCAGAAATTATTTGGATAAGTTTGTCATAGTATTATTGAATGACATACTTATCTATTCTAAGTCTGAAGAGGAGCATGGACATCACTTCAGACTGGTATTGCAAGCACTGAGAGAACATCAGTTGTATGCCAAGTTGAGTAAGTGTTCTTTTTATAAAAATCAAATCCATTACTTGGGACACATTATTTCAGAGCAGGGCATAGAAGTAGATCCAGAGAAGATCAAATCCATTAGAGGATGGCCAACACCCAGAAATGTGTCAGACGTCAGATAGTTTATGGGATTAGCTGGCTACTACAGAAGGTTCATAGTATGGTTCTCTAAGATTTCTCATCCCATCATTTTTTTGCAAAAGAAGGGAACTAAATTTGAATGGACATGAAAGTGTGAAAATAATTTTAATCTGTTGAAGGAATTACTTACTAGTGCACCTATGTTAAAGATTGCTGACCCAAAGGAAAGTTTTGTGGTATGTACATATGCATGTAAGGAAGGACTTGGGGGAATCCTCACGCAAAATGGACATGTCATTGGATATGAGTCTAGAAAGCTTAAGGAACATGAGAGGAACTATGCCACACGTGACTCGAAACTTGCTGCCATTATTCACACCTTGAGGATGTGGAGGAATTATCTCATGGGGAAGAAATTCTAATTAAGGAAAGACCACATTGTCCTGAAGTATCTTTTTGAACAACCGACCTTGAATGCCAGGGAAAAAAGATGGATGGAATTTTTAAGTGAATATGACTTCAATATCAAGAATATCAAAGGAAAGGAGACTAAAGTTTCTGATGCGCTTAGTATAAGAGTGCATCTGATGCATGCTACTGTTGTCAGTATGCATCAGTTAGACTTGAAGAGAAAAATTTTAGATGGTCTTGTTACAGACCAACATTACCTATAGGTAAAGGAAAACTTACAGAAAGCAGATGTACAACATAAAATAAAGGAAGACGAATTACTCATGCATAAAAATAGAATCTATGTTCCTAGTTCTGGAGAGCTGAGGAATTTGGTACTAACGAAGATGCATGATGTTCCTTATGCTGGACATCCCAGTTACCAGAAAATAATTACAGCAATAAGAATCCAGTTCTTTTGGCCGGGAATGAAGAAGGATGTTGCTGATTACATCGCTCGATGTATGGAATGTCAGAAGGTGAAGGCTAAGCATAGGCACCCAATGGGTTTTCTGCAGCCATTGCCAATTCTAGAGAAGAAATGGGAAGTGATCACCATGGATTTCATCACGGGATTACCCAGAACGAATAAGAAACATGATTCAATCATGGTGGTGGTTGAAAAATTAACAAAGGCTGCTCATTTTGTGCATGTGAAGACAACACATACATCAGATAATATTGCATAATATTTCATGAAGGAAATTGCTAGGTTGCATGGGATACCTAGGACAATTGTCTCAGACAGAGATATGAAGTTTACCTCCAATTTCTGGAGGGGATTGTTTAAAGGATTTTGCAAAAATCTAAACTTTAGCACAACATATCATCCCCATACAGATGGGAAAAGAGAGAGGGTCAATCAAATAATTGAAGACATGCTGAGAATGTATGTGATGGATACATCATATAAGTGGGAAGATTACTTACATTTGGTTGAGTTTGCATATAATAATGGGTAGCAATATTCATTGAGAATGATCCCATTTTAAGCCTTGTATGATAGGAAATGTGATACTCCAATAAGCTGGGACAACCCAACATATAGTGTTGTACTTGGGCCGGAGTTTTTCAAGGACATGGAATACCACATGGTCAAGATCAATCATAATTTAAAGGCAACTTAGGATAGACAGAAATTTTATGCAGACACAAACATGAAAACTAGAGAATTTAAAGTAGGGGATCATGTACTTTTGAAAGTGAATCCCAAGAAAATCTCATTAAAATTGGGTAGTTGTACAAAGATGGCAGTGAGATTCTGTGGTCCATTTGAAATATTAGATAGAATAGGGCCAGTTGCATACATGATTGCATTGCCTACTTCCATGAATGTGCATAATGTATTTCATGTATCTTTACTAAGGAAATATGTACATGACCCTAACCATGTTATTGATTGGCATCTGATTCAAGTAGAGACAAAGGGAGAATTTCAGGTTCAGCCAGTACGGGTATTGGAAAGAAAGGTAGAAATGCTCCAGAATCGAGTTATAGAGTTGGTAAAAGTTCAGTGGACCTGCTATAGTCCTGAAGATGCTACCTGGGAGCATGAAGATGCCATGCGGGCAGAGTACCCACAACTTTTTGAAAATTTGAGATTTTGATCTTTATTTTGTATATGCACGGAGGACAGTGCCAAAATAAGGGGGAGGGAATGTACCACCCCGAGTTTCGAACCCCCATTTTAAATAATGTATTGTTACAATGTTGAGAGGCCAGGGTGCCCAAAAAATTATTAAAAGGCCAGTGTGCCCAAGACATGTAAGGTTTTCTATCATTATTAATAATAAATACATGGCTGGCTACTAGACAAACAAGGACTAGATTTATAGGGGGCTATGATTCCACAAGAGAGGGGGATTGAGGGGCTAAGTGTTTATTCCTATGCTAATTACCCTTTTTGTCTAAGGGAGGGGATCGGTTACATGAGCTTCTTGGGGAAGGCCAAGAGGTTCTTGATCCTCCACAAAGTTACTTAAACCCACCTCTGGTCTGATGGGGGGGTTCGACTGATGGCTTGTTCTTTGATTATTCTGAACGTTCATTCATTTCCCTCATGCACTTTCATGCACTCACTTACCCATCCATTGATCTATCCTCACCTGCATCTTGACTTGGAAAAGGGAAAGGAACTGCTGAGAATTAGCCACGGGATAGCTGGCTGTAATGTTCGCTGGTACAATCCAGCCATGACCTAGGGCCTGCATGTCTGAGATGTGTTGGACTATGCCCTGTTTTTATCACAACTGCGAGTCCTGAGAGTTCCAACATTGAGATTCTGGACCAACTGTGCTAGAGGCCCTGGAAAAAGGAGAAGGACTGCCTGAGGGACTGTGTGGCAGAGAAGGGTGGAGGTCCATTCTCTTAGGCGGTACAGGATGGGTAAAAGAGAGATAGGTACTTGGATTGTTGTGGGTGCTAGGAAACATGTGAGAGCTGACTGGTTTGGGAACCCAAGTACACTCTGGAACCATCCTTGTGGATTCATAGCCCTAGCTCGGGTGTGACACTATTGTTGATATTTGGAGCAGTGGTGTCTATGGTTGGGTGGAACGTCCTTGGTCTGCAGCCAGTTGGTGTCGCCTTTTTATAAAGATACGTTCTCTCTGTTGTGATATTATTATCTGTGTATGAATGTATTCCGTTGTGTATTTTAATTATAATTTAACTAAATCTTAGATTATGCATGCTTGCTGGATATTGCTGTGCATGTTGCTAAATCTTGTATCTTATGCGTTCTTATTAATTAAATAAGATATTGGTAAGAGAAAGAAGTCCAAGGGAGAGCTTGAAGGTATCATGCCTTGGCTTGCTGGGGATGTTACAAACCCCTTATGTATCAAGAGTTGAAGAAATTACTAGATGCCAAGATTATATTTTAGGTAAGATACCTTGCACGGGTAGCCAATTTGGTGCTTGTCAGAAAGAAGTCTGGGGAGATCCATTTATGTGTGGATTTTAGAAACCTTAACAGAGCATCGAAGAAGGATAACTATCCAGTCCCACCGATGGAACAACTCCTACGGACAATATCCGACTTTGAATTTTTTTCCCTCCTAGATGGTTTCTCGGGGTATAACTAGGTCCTTGTTTCAGAAGATAATCAATTAAAAACTACCTTCCGGACCAAGTGGGGAACCTTTTCTTATAAACACATTCCTTTTGGGCTTATTAACAGAGGATAAACCTTATAGAGGGCCATGGATGTATATTTTCAGGGGTTGATTAAAAAGTGCGTGGTAGTCTATTTATATGACGTAACATTATACTAAAAAAATAAGGAAGACCACATCCAGCATCTGACTCAGATCTTTGAAAGGTGTAGGAAGTATGGAATATCTTTGAACCCTAAGAAAACCATCTTTGGTGTAGAGGAAGGAAAATTATTAGGTCATATCATATCTCAAGAAGGAATTAGCATCGAACTTGAACGGATAAAAGCGATAGCTCAACTCCCTTTGCCTCACAATAAAAAGGCAATGCAATAGTTCTTTGGAAAAATCAATTTTGTAAGAAAATTCACTCCTGATTTTGCCAAAACCATCAAGCCTTTACAAAGAATGATTCACAAATATGCAAAGTTTAAATGGGATGAAGAGAAGAAATGGGCTTTCAATAACATCAAAACTTCCATCTCCCAACCACTACTATTACGAAGCCTTGATTTCAACAAATATTTTTTCCTTTATACCTTTGCTTTTGACCAATCCTTGGATGCAGTACTTACTCAAAAGGACGATGAAAACAATGAAGCACCAGTATCCTTTATGAGCACCAACCTCCAAGGAGCCCAACTGAATTACCCTGCTATAGATAAACATGTTTACGTAGTATATAAAGCAGTCAAACATTTCAGATCCTACATCCTAAAGAATCACACCAAAGTCATAGTACCTCATCCAACGGTCCGATATTTGTTCACTCAACATGATATGGGAGAAAGAAGGGGAAATTGGATGGCATTCATCCAAGAATTTGATCTGGACATAAAACTTGCCAAAATAGTCAAAGGTCAAGGATTGTGTAAATTGGCCGCTAAAGCCAAAGATCTGATTAACGTAGAAGACCTTGGTTGGGAAAATGAGTTGTCATTATGGTGCGACAAAACCTTATACTTACCTCCCGGGAAAGATTCCTGGTATGGAAACTTATCTTATCTCTTGCATCATGGAACTTATCCAGAAAACATAAACCATAGAGAAAGGAGAGCCCTCGGGTTAAAATACGCTCAATATCGCCTCATAAATTCTGTGCTTTTCTATGTAAACTATGATGGAGTACTCCTTATATGTCTTGAACATGATGATGCAGAAAAGGTACTCAAAGAACTCCATGACAACCCAACAAGTTGACATTTTGCAGGAGAAACCATGACTCACAAAATATTAAGGGCTGGTTATTATTGGCCTACTTTGTTCAGGGATGCTCTTGCATATTCTAGGAAATGTAAATCTTGTCAAGTGAGCGTCGGTAGGGAAAAGAGAGAATCTATTCCACTCCAGCCGATGACCATATCCAGACCTTTCGAGCAAAGGGGAATAAATGTCATAGGAAAAATTAACCACAATTCTTTGAAACAACATAAGTATATCTTTATTGCAACATATTATTTCACAAGGTGGACATAGACTATCCCTCTCACACACATTAATGAAAAGGCAGTGATCCAATTTTTAGAACAACAACTAATAACAAGGTTTGGCATGCCCTTCGTCCTTGTTTTTGACAATGCTGCCTACTTTTCTTCCACGTGCTTGACAAAATTCTCCCTTGATAAGGGGATCATAATAATATATTCTACAAACTATTATCCACAAGGGAATGGGGTAGCAGAGTCAACTAATAAAAACATGGTGAGAATTTAAAAAAATACAGTTGTTGAAAATCAGAGAAATTGGCATAATTTACTTCATAATTCCCCGTGGGCCGATAGAGTAACACCTAAAGAAGCCATAGGAAACTCTCCGTACTTTCTGGTATATGGGAAAGAATCCATTCTTCCAAACGGATTGTACCTTCCATATTTACATCTTTCCCATGCATCAAGAGTTCAACCCTCATCCACTCTACAAAAAAAGACTGATACCCTTCTCATGCTAGATGAAGATAGAGAAAAGGATAAAGTTAGGTTCACCTCTCATCAGTAGGTAGTTAAAAGATGGTTCGACAAACATAAGGCCAGAGAATTTTTTTTCGAAGTAGGAGACCTAGTCTTGAAGTGGGATAAAGAAAACGAGTCTAAAGGAAAACACTCAAAGTTGAAAAATCTATGGCTCATACCTTTTCAGGTGGCCGAGAAGATCGGGGCAGGCACATATCGATTGAAAAATCTGAGGTGCGAATTCGACACCCTCCAGGTGAATGGCCATGCCTTAAAAAATACTTCTCCTAAAAAACAAAAAAGAAACAAAAAAGTGTATTTTGATGTTTTGTTTGAGTTTATTTTTCTTTTTAGCATACATTTTGATTAGGATGAGTGTGTGGGGTTAGGGAAGACCGACTGCAAACTCCTTTTTATTGTCTTTCTTTTTGCTTGCTATTTTCTTTTAATTAGGTTGTGTTCTGTAAAACAATGGTTGATTTTAATAAATATAGTAAAACAAACTCTGCCCCTGACCTACACTCACATGCAAAATAAGAAACGTCGGGCAAGTGCAATTTTCCAAAAAATCATATTTGTCTTTGTAAGCATACTACCCGGGGAAGTAATGAAATATCTACCTAGTGGCCAGATAATGCTAAATGGAAATATGTCTGAATGGAAATAATCACATGTACCTATGGAGAGAGAAAGGAAAATGTTCCACCTTAACACTTTCACCTTGTCAAAAAAAAATATCCTCCTCTTCGACTCACTCTTGGAATTTCTACCAGAAGAAAATGATCTATATTAAAAGGAGTGAAAAGTTTGAGAGGGTATGCAGATAACTCCACTAGGGCTATGGACACTCACCGACAACGAAGCAAGGTCTGTGATGTTGGGGTGACTCCATCGGGGCTATGGACACTTGCTGGCAGTGGAACAACACCATAAGAAAAGGAATGATAGCTAAAAGGCCTCACGCCAGTGGACACCCTACCCGACTCTTGTCTAGAAAGGTCATGGATTGAGGTTAAAAGGAAAGGGGGTGGTAAAGCTAAACCACACAGGCAGATCCAGATTTGTGAACCCAGGAACTTGTGTACACATTGATAGAAAAGGTTCCATTGAAAAGGAATGGAATAAAGCCAAAGGGTTTCTGACCCAATTTGCACAGGTTAAGAATGAGGGAAGGAGCATAGATTCTGTTTTCGCCCAGAGAATCACCATTTTTTGAGCTCTGAACACACCCTAAATTTTTTTGCGAAATTTATTTCTTTTTGGGTGCCACTTATCATTTTTTGAATCAAAGTCAGTATTGTGGGATGGATGAATTTATATGTTGTTAATGATTCTTCTTATTACTTTTTGGCTTGAAGTTATTGAAGGATTGATCTTTTAGTAACATGACATGAAAGGCCTAAAATGTACATGAATTAAACTTTTTCAACGGTCATTGATCGACAATTTCTGGTCTATAATACAGTTCTTTAACATATCTGATACGTTTTTAGCATCGATGACATCCCAGATATAAATAAAAAATGAGGATGACCATAAAAAAACGCCAATCACTAATACATTTTTGGCATCGACGAACTCCAAGGGTTGAAATGACAAAAAATTGATCGACACAAATTGCCGATCGCTGATCGTCGATACGTCTTCATCATCGACAGGATAGGACATTGTAGCCAGGGATATTTGTTTGAACAAACTCACCGATACCGAAAAATGTTTCTCACGAAGAGGTCACAATCAATAATCCATGTGTCTTTGTCGTGTTAATAGTCCGTATGACTCATTCTCTTCCCCGCGTCATCTTTTGAGGTCCCCCTGTTTCATATCTGTACTTCCATGTTAGTATTTCCATGTCAGTGTTGTACGACAGTTTTAATCGGCGTCAGAAATTTTTCCTAAAGGTATCAATGAAACATGTATAAGGAAAAATACCGATGTCGATTCATTCTTTTACTATCGACAGACTGATAGGTCACCAAACATCGAGGTTTTTCATAGAACCTTCGTCATTCTACACCGGAAACCCTATCCGATCCGTGTTGTTGTTCCATTCAAAAGACCTCATTTTCTTTTTTCCCAATGTCAATTATACTACTTTCTTGTGAAAATGAAAAGGCTTGGTGATTTGATGGGACATCCATAGCTAAGGTAAGACATATTTCTGCATTTTGGTAGACAAATTAAATTTTCACGCAACCAACACCACAATCCCGCGCGCCCGGCAACCATTGGAATTTGAATCCCTCGATGAACTACGAAAACCCACTCTTGCGCCACCAGCTTGTGTTGCATTTAATCCTAAGCATCATGTAGATTCTGTAATATATTGCACATATCGCATTTGCACTCCCAAATTTAAGACTTGATGCAACAATGTAAGTATACGTTCTATTTAAATTTACAAGGTCATACCCAAACATGATATTTCGTTCACAAATCACTTATCCCATGAAGCAGATGAGGGAGCAAGAGAAAGTGTCAAGGAGGTTATAGTCAGCTCCATGACTTTGATTACCAGTAAGACCAGGTTAACTTCTTGCAAGCAAGAGTAAAATTCTTCCAAGAAAGCCAATGACCAGACGCTCACCTAGAACTCCCAAAACGAAGGAAGCAAAGGTCGGCGAAGGGTCTACACCGGGCACTACAAGAGAACTTGATTTTTTCTCAAAGACAAAATCAATTATCCTCACATCCACCAAAAATAAATTTTCCCAACCTTTGGTGTTTGACGACACAAAGAAGAGTAATGGATCCATAATGGTGATCTCGCATTGGGGAGACTTGTATAGCAAAATCATCCAGGAGGATTACCTGGAGTTAACACCCCACAACAACCTGTACGTCAGAATATTGGATGATCAACTGTTCTCGAACATCATGAGATCATACCTGCACAAGGTGGCTTGTCAGACCTCAGTTCTGCTCTGTATTGAGATTCATCAATCTAGACAACTTTGTTTTGATGGGATTTTTTCCAATTCTGCTTTGTTTGGGAGATAACCATTTTTGGTCCTGAAGGAAATGTAAAAGGGAAAAATTGGAAAATTTAGATTGTTGCAAAAGTCGGAGAGAGTGTCAGATCCTAAATCTGAGAGTTGTTGTGTATTAAAAGTCATGAGTACTATAAGCGATCAATATAAAGTTTTTCTGGTTCTCACCATATTTTTTTCTACAATAGGTAGAAGTCAACCCTTGAGATTTTTGGTACTATTAAAATAGGTGCAAAAATGAGTAAAACTGTTGATTTCAGAAATCCATAACTCTCAGCTCTGAAATCATATTGAGGCATGGGTATAACCATCAGAAAGATAATTTAGAAGGGAATATGTTTGAAGGTTCAGATTTTTTATTTGTTTAGCAATGATCCTTTGAGAAATCTTGGAAAAAGAGGTATGTAGCTTAAATTCATGACAATTATATAATATGGTTAACTCCAACAAATGATTGTTGCATGCACATTCCTTGTCTAATTAGATTTACATGGCACATATCTGGTCACTATATGAGGAATATAGATATGAATGATGCTCAAGGTTCTTACATCCATGAGGATGAGATCCAAGGTCTACATCTAAGCATGGGGAATGCAAAGACCGAGTGCAATGGGCATAGAAGCAATGTGGAGCCAGGAGAGTTGGTTGAGACTATGAGAAGTCTACAGAAGGAAGTGTAGAGGTATAAAGAAGAAAATGAAAGGATGATGAGGGTCGATGAAGAGATACTATAGAGTTTTAATATGTTTCAGAAGAAAGTCAATAAATATTATGGCACAAAGAAAACATCTAGTGCAAGGAAAGCAAAAACATCTAGATCTCATGACCATGGGGGATCTAGGTAGTCAAGGAGTATGAGAAAACATCATCGTCATTCACTAGGACACTATGCTAGAAGGGAAAATTCACATTAAAGGTCAAAGAGTAGCCATAGTGTGTCCCTTGTCATAAATAAAAAGAAGGAGGCTTTAAGTAGATATTTTGCAAGGAGAGCTCATGCAAATTAATCCACCATTGTTTGATAGAGAAAATAAGATAGGAGAATATGTTGAATCATACTTGTTGGGCGTGAGAAAATATTTCTAGTTGTATGATTACCCATCACATGTAGAAGTCGGGATTGTAGTCTACGATCTTCAGGGAAAAGCATCTATGTGGTGGAATAAAGTCAAGCACATTGATGAAAAGAGAATTTCTTGAAATCGATTCAAGAGATATTTCCAGTAGCATTACTCGTCAAATAATTATTATGAAAATAAGATGAAAGATTTCTTTGAACTGAAGTTGGGGGGCATGAAAATGGATGAATATGAAAATAAGTTCTTTGATTTGCTGAAGTATGTGGGCTTCATAAACGATGAGAAATTTAAAATCCAAAGGTTTCTAAGTGGGTTACCCTCCTTCTACAGTGAAAAAATACAATATGGCAACCCCAAGACTTTGGAGGAGGCCATAAGGAGAGAAAATCATCTTCATGAGAAGAGCAGAGGAAGACTAGCTTTACAAAAGGCTTGGGATGACAAAAATAAAGGAAATATGGATCAAAGAAAGAAAGGATTCAAGTCACCTTTCGTCAGGAATAAATCTCGAGCATATCAGCAAGAACAATCAATAGAAGGTGAACATAAAATGACAGATTACTTGGGGAAAATGCCAAGGAAGCATCCTATAAAGTGTTGGGGATGTGAATGAGATCTCTTGTATAAGGATTGTCCTCACAAAGGGGATAGAATGAGGACTATGCACAATATTTAGGAAGTTGATATATTGGATGATGCGGGAAGGAGCATGCCAATTATTTATGCAACCTTGGAGAAAAAATAAGCAAACTAAAAATTTCACATGATTGAGGCAGAAGGTAACATTAATAACCAATCCATAACTATTTTTATTGATTCTAGAGATAGTCACAACTATATAGATCCAAAAATAGTTGAAAGGTTTAAATTGAAGAAATGTAAACATGAAAAGTCTTGGTTGGTTCAACTAGCCAATGGAACTAAGAGGAAAATCAATGAACTTGTCAAAGATTTCCCCGTAAGCATGAATGGATTTGAAACTAAGGCATATTTAAACATCACACCACTTGGGTCATACGATTTCTTAATTGGTATGGATTGGTTGGAAAAACATCATGTTGTCCAAGATTGTTACAACAAGCCTTTCACATGCCTTGATGAAGAAAGAAACTCAAGGATGATGCAAGGTATTCCAAGGTCTATATTCGTTAGAGAGATTTCATCATTGCAGCTGAAAAGGAGTTTTAGGAAAGGATGCAAAATATATGCAGCGCATATGGAAGAGACAAAAAAGGATAAGGAGCCAAGTCTTGAATATTATCCAATACTAAAGGAGTATGGAGATGTCTTTTTGGATTTTCCAAGATTTCCACCCAAGAGAGATATTGATTTATATATTGAATTGATGCCTGAATATTCCCTATTGTCCAAAAATCCCTACAAAATGAGCACATTAGAGCTGAAAGAGTTGCATATGCAGCTGGAAGAACTATTAAATAAGGGGTACATATGCCCAACTGTCTCACCTTGGGGTGCCCCAGTGGACTTTGTGAAGAAAAAGGATGTAACTTTGAGCCTGTGTATTGACTTCATATAGCTTAATAAGGTCACGGTAAAGAATAGGTACCCTCTACCATGGATTGATGATATTTTCGATCAGTTGAAAGGAAGAAATATATTTTCTAAGATTGACCTAAGGTCATTTTATCATCAAATGATAATTAGAGAAGAAGACACAAACAAGAAAACATTTAGGACAAGGTATGGCCATTATGAGTTTGATGTGTCTAATGAATGAAGTATTCATATATTACCTAGAAACATTCATCATTGCCTTCTTGGATGATATTCTTATCTACTCCAAGACAGAGCATGAGCATGAGAAACATTTGAGGATGGTGCTGCAAGTGTTGAGAGAGCACCAATTGTATACCAACCTAAGAAAGTGCACTTTCTATCAAACACAAATTCATTATTTGGGACACATTGTCTCAAAGGAAGGCATAGTGGTGGACCCTGAAAATATTGAAGCAATAAAAAGTTGTCCAGAGACAAAGAATGTATCAGAAGTGAGATCCTTTATGAGATTAGTTGGATATTATAGGAGATTCAATGCAGATTTATCCAAAGTTTCAAATCCATTCACTTCGTTGTAGAATAAGGGAACAAAGTTTGAATGGACTGCTAAGTGCGAGGAGAGTTTCCAACACTTAAAATGATTATTGACTAGTGCACCTATTCTAAAATTTGCAAATACAAATGAAGATTTTGTTGTATGCATAGATGCATACAAGGAAGGACTTGTTGGAGTCCTTACACAAAATGGGCATTTCATATGCTATGAGTCAAGGAATCTTAAGGAGCATGAAATAAATTATGCTACTCATGACTTAGAGTTGCAAGCCATAGTTCACGCCTTAAAAATGTGGAGAAACTATCTCATGGGAAGAAAGTTCAAGCTAAATACAAATCATAGTGTTCTAAAACACTTGTTCAAATAGCTGACACTAAATTCCAGACAAACTAGATGGCTAGAATTTCTCAGTGATTATGACTTCAACATAAAGCATATCAAAGGAAAAGAGAATAAAGTGGTTGATGCACTCAGCAGGAGGGTGCATGAAATGCATGATGTAGCCATTAGCATGTATTGTTCAGATTTAAAAGGAATAATTTTGGAAGCGATAACATCAGACCAATTTTATGCACATGTTACAGAAGGCTTGCAACAATAAAATATACCACTATAATTTAAAGACTATAGGTTGGGGGAGGATGGAATCCTCTTCTTTAGAGACAAAGTTTATGTTCCTAACACTCAGGACTTGAGAAATTTAGTGTTGAAAGAGATGTACAATGTACCCTATGTTGGTCATCCAGGATACCAGAAGACAATTGTAGCAGTGAGAAGTCAATATTTATGGCTAACAATGAAGAAATGTGTGGCTGATTACATAGCTAGGTGCACGGAATGTCAAAAAGTGAATATGGAGCACAAACATCGAACATGATTGTCACAGTCATTTCCCATTCCTAAATGAAAATGAGAGGTAGTTATGATAGATTTTATCACCAATTTTCCAAGAACAACAAGGCATCATGATTCCATCATCGTAGTAGTGGAAAAACTTGTGAAGGCTGTACATTTTATTCTGGTGTAAACGACTCACAAGAAAACCAACACAGTAGATATTTACATGAAGGAAATCGCTAGGATACATGGTGTGCCTATGGAAATAGTGTCAGATAGAGATCCTAGGTTCACTTCCAACTTTTGGAAGGGGTTGTTTAAGGGATTTGGGACTAATTTTAAGTTTAGTATAGCATATCATCTAGAGTTATATGGGTAGACATAGAGGACTAATCGGATAATCAAAGATATGTTGAGGATGTATGTAATGGAAAACCCTTCCAAGCAGGAAGGATACCTTCATATAGTTGAGTTTGCTTACAATAATGGGTATCAGACATCATTGAATATGATCCCATTTGAAGCTTTGTATGGAAGGAAATGCAACACACCAGTGAGTTGGGACAACCCAACATATAGAGTAGTTGTTGGGCCAAAATTGATAAGGGAAATGGAAGATAAAATGGTAAAGATCAGACATAATTTAAAGGTTTCACATGATAGGAAAAAGAGTCATGTGGATAAAAACAAGACATACATGGAATTTAAAGTAGGTGAGCATGTGTTTTTAAAAGTAAAGGCTAAAAGGAGCTCTCTAATATTGGGAAGTTTCCAAACGTTGGTAGCAGGATATTGTGGGCCATTTGAAGTTTTAGAGAAGATAGGCCTAATTTCATACATGCTTGAATTTCCTACATCCATGATAATTCATAATGTGTTTTATGAGTCTTTATTGAATAAACATGTTCTTGATCCTAACCATGTGATTGATTGGACTATGATCCAGGTGGAGCACAAAGGGGAATTTTGGGTGGAACGAGTGCACATCCTGGAATGAAAATTCAAAGTGCTCTAGAACAAATCCATTGGGATGGTAAATGTTCAATGGAATTTCTATGGTCCTGAATATTCCACGTGGGAGCATGAGGAGACCGTGTTGGAGGAGTACCCACAAAGTTTTGAAAATTTTGAAGAAAGTGGAATGTACATAAGTATGCAAGGCCTCATTTTGGCAGCTGGAGTTCTTGGAGCCACATATTGGAGAGTTCTTGTCCAATATATTCTATAGTCCTACAAGGGAAGCATTATAGCTTGAGGGACCACGATGCAAAGAAGGGGATACACTTCCTTGGGTTGTGCAAGATGCTGGGAATGAAAGATTGATGGTTGGAATTGTTGTAGGAGTTGAACTTGCAAACATTTCAAGTATTATGATGTAAATTATATATATGTATATTGATATGGTGTCGCACATCAAGAACAGATCAATTTGTAGGGGGAGGGGAATGTAAAACCCCCATTTATAATCCATGTTTTAGCGATGTGTAATTAAATACGTTGTACGACCACGAGACTGAACAAGTAATTTTAAAAATTGTATATGATAATAATAATAAAATAAATATGACACTAGCTGTGGGTGGAAATAGACAAAGTAACTGGGGAATAAGTTTTCACAAGAGAGGGGAATGTATAGGAATGTATAAGAAGGGGTCCAAGGAAGGGGGTGGGGGGGAGAATTATTCATGGGTATTAATTCCAACCCACTTTCCTAAAATTGTTACCTTGAGTGAACCTTTTAATTTCCTCTTGAGTGTATGAGAGCCCAATCATTAAAAACATGTAAGAAGGGTTGGTGGGAAAAATCACATCCCATAGTTATGATATCATGGGGCATAAGTACAATAAACCTTGGGGAATGTGTGTCAACTCTCATGGGTAAAAGAGAAATTCAAGTGGCCATTATGGGCAGTTTTTTGATCTAGTTTTTGGAGAAACATGGGAGTGGAGAGCATTAGAGCTTGAGGGTAGCCATAATAGGTGTTGTGGGATTATTGTTGGAGTTTTTCTTGCATAAAGAAGCAGGTTGATAGGCTTGTAGAGAGGGATATTTTCTATGTGAGATATTTACCTTGACCAATGGGCTATTTTGTTAGTTTTCTTGGGGAAGCTGACATCCCCAGAGTCCCCAACATTAGACATTCCTAGCCAACCTTGTGTTGGAGCCCTGAAGGGAAGAGAGAAGGCTTGAGGGACTATGTGGAGTGAAGGGGGATCCCAATTCCTTGGGTTGCATAGATTGAGGGGAAGAGAGATGGAGGATTGGGATAGCTATTATAAAACTAGTTGGTTGTGATGCAACCGCACTCCTCGGAGCACGCCCACTCTCACAGGATCTTCTTCTTCTTCTTGGCCCGAAGAACTCCAAGGTTCTTCTATTTCCCTGTCGGGAAATCTACCCACAGATCTCTTCACGCGATCCCCCTCTTCCTTAATTTACTGGGGAATCGAAACTCGTGACTTCGGGAGTTCAAAGGTTGAGCACTTGGGTTCTCGAATCCCCAAGACCCAAGATATCAGTCAACACTAACTTCCTCTTCCCTCTATCAAGAATTTTCTCTTCACGATACCAAGCACGTGGGTTTCCAACCCCTGATACCCGATGCGCCGAAACACCGATGCACCCGTGAGTTGACTTTTCAACGGTCCCTTATCTCGTCGGGACTTCGGACTTTGCGGGATCGCGAATCCTAGATTCAATATTTCGGGACTTCTTGCAGTGAGATCCCGATGACTTTGTGCCACCTGTACTCCACTTAACTTGTTGTGGCCCACACACTATTCCCTAGCCTTTAGGAACATCGCGTATCGCAATATCGCGACTTCCGTTGCAACAATTTGGAGTCTCGACTCACGAGATCCCGATATGCCGATCCACGAGTAGATCCAACGATCCTCGTGATTCTGATAAACGACACCGTCCTCCTAAGATTCAAACCTTTTTGGGAATGTAACACTGTATCTCCTCTGCAATTTTCCAATATCTAATAGTCCTTGGAAACTCGCGAAATCTCCTAGGAGAAATTTGTCCGTCCATTTCTTCCTTATAAAATCCACGAAATTTAGAAGTGTCTCTCCTCGAGACTCATTCACCTGCTCACCAACCTGCGATGTTTCCCTCAAGCTTTCAACAACAACCTCCCTACTCTTATCCTTTAGTGAATTTGAAGGCCTACTCCTTCTGAGATTTTCCACGACTCGCAAGTCCTTTGAGAGTTTCTTGCACACACTCCTTGCGGAAACCCTTCAAAAACTATCTAAGTGTTGAAGACTCTCGACTCTGCGCACTCCTGCAGCAGCAGTCGTCTACACTTCCCTCAAGTTCGCAACCCTGAGACCTTTAACCAGCCTGCGCACTCCTTGCACGGCTCCTTCGTGCCCAACTGCACTGTTGAGGAAGTGAGAACAAAAGTTATCTCTAATTGAACCCTTCTGTCAACGTAGTCCTTGCGGACAATTTGACTGCACTCCTTGCAGGAATCCTCTGGCTCAATTAGAGAAAAAATTAGAACTCATCCACTCTTCCTCTCAGATTTCAATTCAACCATTAAATCACATAAATAGCATATAAAAACAAATGTATGACAGGAAGCAAACACTCATGAGCATAACATCAATACACAGAGAAAACAGCACAAACCATGAATTTGAATCAAAGCTTTCTTCTATTAATTCAAATGTCTGTACATGGGTGTTCTTCATACAATTCTCTGCATGCTCTTTGCTTCAATAATGTTACAAATGCACAATGAGGGTGTCTATATCCCACTTCCCTCTTGCGCTCTAAAGCTATCAAATCTAGAATTAAAAATCCTACCTACTTGCATTAACTATCTTAAATGCCGACTATCTACCTAAGGATGAGAGCTTATCCGCTCAAGGTCCATTTACAATATACAAGTGCGCCTCATCTTAAATGCATCATTTAAGATCATGCAACAATTTCAAAGCTTTTTTCAAAAATTCGGTGCTGGCTTATCCAGCTGTCCTCCGCTTCCGCGCTGGCTCGCTTGATGTGGGCGATGCTCCTGCATCATACTCCTCGGCTTGAAAAATTTTATGGGATCCTGTCCATGAGCTCTTGCACGGTCTGTCAATGCTTCTGTATTTCCGCTTCAGTCTCCCAGCTGGCATCTTCCACTGGGTGGCCCTTCCATTTGACCAGATACTCGAAGTATTCCTTTCTTCGGGTCTTCTTACCCACTCTCTTGTCTAGTATGCACTCCATCTGTGGATTTTCTGCAACTGGCAATTGTTTCATCCATTGGATCATTGGTTGCTCAGTTCCAGTCTCTGTTTCTCCAACCTTGTATGGGTATAAATCTGCAATATTGAATATCGGAGATATTCCGATGCCATCTGGCAACTCAATATCATAAGCATTTTCTCTGAATTTTCTCAAGACTTTGCATGGTCTGATTTTCTACATCTTTAGCTTATTATATGTTCCCCTTAGGAACCTTTCTTTCCTCAAATGTGCCAGAACTAGATCACCAACCTCAAACTGAAGTTGTCTCTGATGCTGATCTGCTCCGCGCTTATATTCCTGGTTCGAATCCAGCAGTCGCTACTTCACCTTGTGGTGAAGTTATTTCATCGCCTCAACGAACTCTTCTGCACTAGCACTGCTAGTAGCAATCTGTTCTAAATCTCGCAGTTCAGAAACTCCTCTCGGCTGCATTCCATATACAACCTGAAATGGACTTTTTCCTGTACTCCAATTTACTAAATCATTGTATGCGAATTCGGCCTGTGGAAATATATTGTCCCAACTGTTGTGGTGCTCTGTCACCAAGCTTCTCAGCAAGTCTCCCAGACTTCTATTGACCACTTCTGTTTGTCCATCCGTCTAAGGATGATAAGCAGAACTAAACGCCAAGTTAGTCCCCAACTTCTTCCACAGTGTCCTCCAAAAATGCCCTATGAATTTGGTGTCTCTGTCCGAAACTATGCTTTTCGGCAATCCATGAAGTCGAATGACCTCTTTAAAAAATAGATTTGTGATGTGAGTCACATCACTGGTCTTCTAGCATGGAATGAAATGTGCCATTTTAGAAAACATGTCTACTACCACAAAGATTGAATCAAACCCTCTTTGTGTCTTTGGCAACCCCAATACAAAATCCATGCTTATCGCCTCCCATGGTCTCTCTGGTATGGGCAATGGTTGATAAAAACCTACATTCTTCTTTCTCCCCTTCGAATGATGGAAAAATCTGCATCTGTCAATGAACCTCTTGACATATGCTCGCATCCCTGGCCAAAAATATGACTCATTTAGCTTTGTGAATGTTTTGTCATGGCCAAAGTGTCCTGCCAATCCACCACTGTGTTTCTCTTTTAACAAGTGCTCCCTCATGGAGCATTTCAGAATACACAGTTGATTGCCTCTGAAAAACAATCCCTCCTGGATCATATAATCTATCCAAGGGCTTCTGTCTCTGAGAACTGGATTCTCAGCTGCTTCATACGCTTCTGAAAAATCTGCATCTCCTGCGTACATATCCTTGAGATTTTCAAAACCCAATGTTTTGACTCGGAACTCCTGCAAAAACAAACACTTCCTGCTCAAAGCATCAGCCACTTTGTTAGCAGTACCCAAAATATGCTTAATCACAAATGTGAAATTCTGCATATACTCTACCCATTTAGCATGTTTCTGATTCAACTTCTCCTGTTGAGTCACAAACTGCAATGCATGATTATCACTGTACAAAACAAACTCCTTAAGGATCAAGTAATGCCTCCACTTCTTCAACGTCTGTATAATAGCGTAGAATTCCTTGTCATATGTGGAGTATTTCAGTTTTGCCTCATCCAAATTCTCACTGAAATATGCAACCGGTCTGTCTTCCTGACTCAAGATTGCTCCTATGGAAAACCCACTTGCATCACATTTCACCTGAAATGTTTTCTGGAAATCCGACAACACCAACACTGGTTGTTCCGTGATCTTCAACGTTAACAGATTGAAGCTCTTCTTGGCCTCTGCTGTCCAATGAAAATATTTATGCCACTTCTTCACTGTATCCATCATTGCTGCGCTAATTCCACTGAAATTCCTGATGAATTTTCGGTAGAAACTAGCCAAACCATGGAAACTTCTCACCTCAAAGATATTTCTCGGTGATGGCCAATTCTTAATTACCTCTACTTTATCCGGATCCATTCTTAACTCATTTTCCGATATGACGAAACCCAAATAAATGAGCTCTGTCTTCATAAATGAGGACTTCTTCATGTTAATCAATAGCTTCTCCTGCTGTAGTTTTCTCATCACTGTAGCTAAATGATTCAAGTGTTCTGCTACTGACTTACTGTAAATTAGTATGTCATCCAAATACACAATGACGAACTTCCCGATGAACTCCCTCAGGACTTCGTTCATCAACCTCATAAAGGTACTTGGTGCATTTGTCAAGCCAAACGGCATGACTATCCATTCATACAGACCTTCGTTTGTTTTGAAGGTTGTCTTCCACTCATCACCTTCTCTTATGCGAATCTGGTGATATCCGCTTTTCAAATCTATCTTTGAAAAATACTTTTCCCCACTCAGGAAATCCATCAGATCATCCATCCTCAGCAGTGGAAACCTGTATCTAATGGTTATCTTGTTGATCACTCTTGAGTCGGTACACATTCTCTAGCCTCCATATTTCTTTGGATTGAGTACTGTTGGAACAACACATGGACTCAAACTTTCCTTGACCAATCCTTTGTCCATCAAATCCTGGACCTACTTCTTGACCTCTTCATTCTCCTGCGGCGTCAACCTGTACGTGGCTTTGTTTGGTAAGGCTCCTGGTATGAGGTCTATGTGATGACTCACACTCCTCATCGGTGGTAATGAACGAGGTAATTCATCCACTATGATGTCAGTGAAATCCTCCAGCAGTTCTTGAACCTCATCTGGTAAATCATCCATTCTTGTGCTAGTCAGAACAATCCTCGGTTTCCTGACAACAAAGAATTGTGGATCTTCTTTCTTCTTAACCTCTGTAAGAAGCTCCTTCCCACTCATGAGAAGTATTGTGTTTCTTACTTCCGGCTTCACCTCCTTATCCTTTATCGGAAGCAACCTATATGTCCTCCCATTTTTCTCCAGGGTATATGTGTTCATTCTCCCATCATGAATCACATTTCTGTCGTATTGCCATGGTCTACCCAACAATAAATGACAAACATCCATGGGAATAACATCACATAAGATCTTATCATTGTATCCACCTATTTTGAATTCAACCAAGCATTGTTTAGTAACAGTTACCTGGTGTCCTTTCTGTAGCCATGAAACTCTGTATGGGCTTGGATGATCAGTCGTCTCTAGCTCCAGCTTCTCTACCATCTCGGTTGAAATGAGATTATCCATGCTACCACTGTCAACAATAACCTTGCACACCCTGTCCTTGGTCTTGCAAGCTGTTCTGAAAAGTCTGGTCCTTTGGACTGAACTTTCCACCTCCTTCTCGGGTGTCAAAAGGACTTTTCGCATCATAAGTGATCTACCACCTTTAGTGTCTTCTGCCTCAACATCCCGCCTCTGCGCTTCGGTGATGTGAGCTTCCCCAATGTCCTTCTTTTTCTTTGGACACTCATAAGACTTGTGCCCATTTTTCCCACATGTGAAGCATGTGATTACTCCACCTCGGCCTCTTCCTCGACCTCTGGTACGAGGAAAAGTATTGCCATTAGCATATCCTTCGCTCTACTCTGTATGCTGTCCTCTCTGCTCAACATATGGCTGCCTCTGTGAGGTTCCACCTCTTTCAAATTTACCCTGAGGTTTCTTCCATTCCTCCTTGGGCTTCTAAAATTTGTCCTGGGCAATTGCTTTGCCTATGGGCTGACTCCTGCCTCGCCCTCGTTGACCTTGCTTACGGCTCAACTTCTCCTCTGCTTTCAGAGCCATTTGATAAGCATCCTCCACTGTTCGGATGGTTTCAATTCATCCTAAATGTCATATCTCATACCATTCAGGTACCTGGAAACCTTCTCATCATCGCTCTCCCGATGACCTGCTCTGATGTTCAGTCGATAGAATTCCTCGGTGTATTCTTTCATTATCATCAGTTTCTGTCTCAGGTTCTGCATTCTCCTGAACATAGTAATTTGATAGTCTCTTGGGATTAATTTTTCCTTCATCTTCACGATCATCCTATCCCAGCTCTTGATCTTTTGCTTGCCCTTGCAGCGTCCGTCAGCTTGTAGCTCGTCCCACCACAATGCTGCATGTCCTTTCAAGTGCGTAATAGCATGCTTGACCTTCTTATCTTCTTCGACATCTTCATAATCGAAGTATGTATCCAGAGATCTAATCCAATCTAGTAGCTTCTCGGCATCCAAATTCCCCTCATAGACTGGAATATCCATTTTTTCCTTCGCACCCATCCTGGCAATGGCTTTGATCAAACACTCAGTTGATTCATCTTTGGCTGCAACTTCCTCATTGCGCTCAGCCTCAATCTTTCTCTCGGAATCGCTAAGATCCCCTGCACTGGCTGTGCGTCTTTGTGCCATCTCCATGTCTTTGAGTCTAGCTCGGAGATCACGCATTTGCCTTTCCATTTCTGGATTGACTACCTGCCTGCCTCTTCTCCGCACCTCCCTATCCTCTGGATCAGGTGATTGTCTTTCTCTCCTCAGCAGCATGGCGAATTCTCTTCCTCTGCTACATAAAGAAAAGAGATATTTCGGCTCTGATACCAACCCTGACGCAGCCGCACTCCTTAGAGCACGCCCGCTCTCACAGGATATTCTTCTTCTTCTCGGCCCGAAGAACTCCAAGGTTCTTCTATTTTCCTGTCAAGAAATCTACCCACAGATCTCCTCATGCGATCCCCCTCTTCCTTAATTTACCGGGGAATCAGAACTCGTGACTTCGCGAGTTCAAAGGTTGAGCACCGTGTTCTCGAATCCCCGAGACCTGAGATATCAGTCAACACTGACTTCCTCTTCCCTCTATCGGGACTTCTCTCTTCACGATACCAAGCACGTGGGTTTCCAACCCCTGATACGCGATGCACTGAAACACCGATGCACCCGTGAGTTGACTTTTCAACGGTCCCTTATCTCTTCGGGACTTCGGACTTTGCGGGATCGCGAATCCTAGCTTCAATATTTCGGGACTTCTCGCGGCAATATTTTGATGACTTTGTGCCACCTGTACTCCACTTAACTTGTTGTGGCCCACATGCTATTCCCTAGCCTTTCGGAACATCGCGTATCGCAATATCGTGACTTCCGTTGCAACAATTTGGAGTCTCGACTCACGAGATCCCAATATGCCGATCCACGAGTAGATCCAATGATCCTTGTGATTATGATAAACGACACCGTCCTCCTGAGCTTCAAACCTTTTGGGGAATGTAACACCATATCTCCTCTGCAATTTTCCAAGGTCTAACGGTCCTCGGAAACTCGCGGAATCTCCTCGGAGAAATTCGTCCGTCCGTTTCTTCCTTATACAATCCACGAAATGTAGAAGTGTCTCTCCTCGAGACTCGTTCACCTGCTCGCCAACCTGTGACGCTTCCCTCAAGATTTCAACAACAACCTCCCTGCGCTTATCCTTCAGTGAATTTGAAGGCCTACTCCTTCTAAGCTTTTCCACGACTCACAAGTCCTTTGAGAGTTTCTTGCACGCACTCCTTGCGGCAACCCTTCAACAACTATCTAAGTGTTGAAGACTCTCGACTCTGCGCACTCCTGCAGCAGCAGTCGTCTACACTTCCTTCAGGTTCGCAACCTTGAGACCTTTAACCAGCCTGCACACTCCTTGCACGGCTCCTTCGTGCCCAACTGCACTCTCGAGGAAGTGAGAACAAAAGTTATCTCTAATTGAACCCTTCTGTCAACGCAGTCCTTGCAGACAATTCGACTGCACTCCTTGCAGGAATCCTCTGGCTCAATTAGAGAAACAATTAGAACTCATTCACTCTTCCTCTCAGATTTCAATTCAACCATGAAATCACATACACAGCATATAAAAACAAATGTATGACAGGAAGCAAACACTTATGAGCATAACATCAATACATAGAGAAAACAACACAAACCATGAATTTGAATCAAAGATTTCTTCTATTAATTCAAATGTCTGTACGTGGGTGTTCTTCATACAATTCTCTGCATGCTCTTTGCTTCAATAATGTTACAAATGCACAATGAGGGTGTCTATATCCCATTTCCCTCTTGCGCTCTAAAGCTATCAAATCTAGAATTAAAAATCCTACCTACTTGCATTAACTATCTTAAATGTTGACTATCTACCTAAGGACGAGAGCTTATCCGCTCAAGGTCCATTTACAATATACAAGTGCACCTCATCTTAAATTTGTCATTTAAGATCACACAACAATTTAAAAGCTTTTTTCAAAAATTCGGTGATGGCTTATCCAGCTGTCCTCCGCTTCCGCGCTGGCTCGCTTGACGTGGGCGATTCTCCTGCATCAGGTTGTGGGAGTGAATTGGGCCATGAGAGAGACACCCTCTTTTGTGGAATCGTATCCCCAACTTGGGGGCAATTTGTTGTTGAAATTTAGAGAAGAAAATTTATGGTTGGGAGGAACGTCCATCCCCTGCAATCAATTTCTCATTTGTTTTAAAAATATGAGTGATTTTATTTCTGTTTTATCAATTTTATTCATGGATTTTTATTATTTTGCATGAACTCTAAGCTTATAGAAATTTATAAGTTGATTTTTGAATGATAAATGAGTTTCATTCATTTTTTAATAGTGTTTTTAGATGCATTTAGTTGATTAGTATCGGGAATTTATTTATGGGTTGTGTAGTGGGGACACTATGTCAAGTGACCTATCTACCATCTACCATTGCACTCCATTACGATGTGAAGTCACGAGCTTGCTATTAAACAAGCACAACTCAAAGAGGAAGAATACTAAGCATGGTTGAATAAACCACCTATTCAAATCCCACTATGTCCTAAGTCACCAATTCAAAACCTCTACATTAACACTAGTTTTTCACATGTTGGGGATGAAAGAAATGACATAGAGGTTGATATGGATGAGTTGTTACGAGATACCTAAGCCATGGAGGGAATGTTGTTACATGCATTCCAACAAAATGAAATAGAGGATGACGTTGATTTCAACGATACATTATTTGAAAGCTCGAAATCTACTTCCACCACCCCTCTCTTTGGTCGATAGGGGTCAAGGTCTACCCAACTAGGGACAAAAATGTTATTGTACAAGTTGAAAGAAATCTATGGTATGTCAAGCACATGTTTCTTGACACTTTTGAGGTAACTACCCATTAAGGCCTGTAATTTTTTAAGGAATATTGTCACACAATGAATGAATGAAATGGTTGATTTTATGCATGCTTAATGTTGTGTACATTTGTATTGCCCACTAATTACAAGTTACTCAAAGATAAGGTACTTTTGAGAGATAATGTCTTTCTCGATAGCTGCACAAAGGAAAATAAAATGTGGAAAATGTTGGATGTTGAGTACATATCATACCACACATATTTTAATGATTGTATTCTATACATAAAAAGACATGGGGACAAAGAGATGTGTCCATAATGTGGGCATGAAAGGTACCAAAAATAAAAAAAACAAGGGTAAAGAACATGGTCCTCCTCATAATATATTGAGGAACATGCATATAATTCCAAGGATTCAAAGGCTCTTTCATTGCAAAAAATTAGTCATGTTGCAAGGGTGGCATGCCTCACATAGAAGTGATCCAGGAGTTATGTGCATCTGTTGTACCCACACCAAAAAATTCCCTTTTTCTTGTTTTTCACTTATGACGCTAGAACTTTAGTCAATAAATAGGGACCCTCCTTATACTTTTCAAGCCCTTTTATCATTTGGAAGGAACTTAGGTTTTGCTTGTGTAAGTTTGAAATTCTTCCCCTCCTATTTAATTAGAAAATTCATCATCTCCTTGACCCTCCGATACATAAGAGGATACCTTCCTTATACCACCAATACACTCATTGTCGGCAATATCTTCACTTCTTTACTGATACAATAAGTGAGCCAACACTTAGTTTTTCTTGACAATTTATTTTCCTTCTTCCAATGTTTCGACACTCCATATTCCTTCCTATGCTGAAACACCACGACCAATATTTATTTAGAGATTGATACTCTGACATTCGATCCCCATACAGATGAAAACAAATTGTAGCTCCATATTTCTTCGATCACTAACACTTTAGAACCGATTCCCCATCTATCGTCGATACACCATGACCCATCAAATTTTAGGTGCCAATACAATGATACCTCATCTCTCACATGTCAGTGATACACCGTGGCTTGATATCCCCTCAAACTCTGATATAGTATTATGACCATTTTTTGCACATGAAAGGGGTCAAATCCATGCCCTTTATCCTCTTAATTTTTGTGTCTGACACCCAACGAGTCTATTTGACCCCGTTTGGCCCTTTCCTGTCACATTGTCTATGGATCAAAATTAAAGGAGTTGTCACCGAGAGATTCAAATGATTGGTATTCAAGCCACCCCTGACCTTCAATTTATTCTTCGTAGTAACTGGTAAGGAGTTTTTTTCCCCCCATTTCACTTTAGATTACCCTAAAAGTCATATATAAGAACATAGGGTTGTGACCTAGGTTAGTGATCCGAAAAGATCTTTTACACGACAATGGTTGAGTTATTAATGCATGTGTTTATTAACCATTTAGGAATCTGAATGAAAGATGAAGAAATATGACATCCACATAAATATATACAGATCTGAAATAAAGCATAAACAAAAACAAACCATAAACACAAAAGTGATAATGAAGTTCCACAATCTCGCCTATGTCTCAGTGGGTGAGGCTTTCTTATTTCTGTTCGAAGCTTTAAAAGTACATCACATCAGTGCCAAAAGGTTAAAAAAATGATCTGGTCTTATTCTACCAGATATTTAGAACCCAACAAAATAAACGACACTCAAATCGGATGATCGAAGCTCCCAGAAATGGCCTGTAAAGGTGTGCTCCTCAACAACTTCACTGCATAAAAATGACTTTGGATTGGAAAATCTTCAGCATAAACCTGCTATGAATGTACTCCCATGGATTCAAGAAGACTTGGTTTATATATATCTAAAGTTGGTAACCATATCCCAACTTCTCCCCAAAATATGGCCTCAAAAAGGGCCCAATATCCCCCAATATTGGCCAAAAATCTCCAAAAATGTTGAATAAAATCAACAAAAATCACTATAATAAAGTTCAAAAACCACGTTTGTACATAAATTTAAGGTGCAACCCCTTTAGAGCTGACCCCTAGTCGTATTGGGTACCTGCACGTGGCCACGTGATTATCTACAAATGCGCCGACCCCTTGGCTCTCGACCATGATCGCATTGGTATCGACCATATGGTCCAAGCCCAGAGCTACACGTGCGCGCATATGGTTATATCCCCTGATTCTTTAGCTGGTGGTTATATGGTGCATCCCAGGAACCACGGGCTATTATCCACATGCCTATGTAGTGGACTGCCCCCCCGACGGTTTAGCCCTTGGTCGGCGGGCTAGCCCGATCAACCGGGGCTAACCCCCCTTATCACTATGCTATCCATTATAACCATGGGCGTATGCAAGTTTCACGAGATCGGGATCCGGGGCAGGCCCTTAACACACACCAACACACCAATCCATTCCAGAATGCAAGGGTAGGGGCATATGTTAACCGATTGAACCAGGGGTTGAGGCTAGACCCCAACCCTTTCGCTGCCTAACCATAACAATATTCAAACTTATGTTAAGATCCAAAGCGCGGGCGAGATGGCTAGCCCGGTCCTGCCAAAATGTTTTACCGGTGGATAGGTCATGCGATTGAACCTCATGCACTCCAACATTTTGCAATAACCAACGAACCAATCCATGGGTGCCACATAGAAGCCCATGTCTGGGCCATGTGGCACCACACCATTTGCTGAAAACATGCCATGTGTCGAACATTGAATGGCCCACTTGTCTACCACCTGTACCTTCCATGCAAGAGCCACGTGCCGTATGGATTGTATGGACCTGCCACATCATCCATATAGATGTGCCACATGTCACCACTGCAAGGGTGACATGTGTCACTCCTTGATTGGTCCCCTGTACCTATCCACATCACCCATCCGTACGACTAGTCACCCTGCCACATGTCACCTCCAGAAGCTACCACATCAGTTTCGACTGTGCATGCCACATCATCTGTATGGCCATACGGCCTATACAATTAGCTTCAACGTGGCACTGTACGGATTGTACGGACTACACAGTCATAATTTTTTTGTCTGTTTGGCTGAACGAACAGATCACCATATCAGGAGCATAAAACGTCTGTTTGAGCCCGTTCAAGTTGCGTTGGATTCATATCAACGAGGCCTACACACACATTTTTTTTGAATCCATTCCGATAACTTTGAGTTTTAGTCCTTTCTGAGCCCCATCAAGCTCCTAGATCCAATTCTAGATCACACCTCCCCACTAAGAACCTTTTGGTCCCCATAAGATTACTGACCAGTCATAAAGCTCGGGATAGGCCACCTGGATTGTTCCTTGTCTTTAAACTCTATCCCATGCACTTGTCTCATCAAGATCAACTGTAAAACAATCATGATAACTGACAACATATTGTTATCCATTTGTACCCTGTCAAATATTACTTAAGCCACTATCATCCATGTAGACAAAATTACTAATGATAACATCAAAATTATGACTGCAAATGAGCTGATATGTTTGTAATATTTGCACGACAATAGCTTATGTTGAAGCAAACTGTGATTGATTTTCCTTTCTACAATCATCTCCTGTTCTTGCTTAAGATCGATTACTTGATTTCAAACAATTATAGGTGTGTTTCTCGCTTGAGCTTCCTTTCTTAATTGTTCCATAGTTTGAAGAGTTTTATTTTCCTTTACATGATGAGCATGAACCACATATTCGTGAACTACTTTGGTTAAATGATATTGATTCTTTGCCCTATAGAAGATTGCTTTATGATCATACAAGTATGGACTGCCTAAGACCATTCCACATTCACTTAGTGGCACCACATCACATGTTACCTTGTCGACAAAGTTAGATGGAATTGCAAATTTTAATGTGCACTGATTGGTTATGTGCATTTGATGATGGTTGCTTATCCATTTAAGTGTGTAAGGTTTATGATGTATATGTGTATTTTAATCCCAATTGTTTAACCAATTCCTCTGAAATGAAGTTAGATTGAGATCCACTATCTATCAATGTGTCAGCCTTAGTGTGCCTCATGATGACCCTTATGTGAAACAAGTTACTTCTGCAATCAAATCCTTCACTAATTTTACCTTTCATACCAACTAATGAGACTTTAGATTCATCACCTGAATCCGATCCCAAGTCCATTGGTCGTGTTGTTGTTGCAACTATTTTCCTCCCTTTCTTTTCCTTGAACCACTTTGGTCTCTTCTCGAGATGCAATTGCCAACAACGGTCCTCATCATGCCCCTCTTTCTTGCAATGATTGAAAGAGGGCTTCTCTTCCTTTCTCACCACTGAATTTGCCTTCTTTCCATGCAATTTCCTTGATACACCAACACCTGTTTTCCCTGCTTCAATGTATGTCGCTTGAACAAAAACCTCATCAAGTTTAGTTGGTCCAAACATGAATACAATATTTCGAATATGTGTAGGTAAACCTATTATATACTTCATAAGAGTTTCTTGGGTATGTAAAGGAATATCTAACATCAATGCCATTTTTCGAAAGCCATCTGTGTATTCTTGCACTGTTTTTTCTTTTCTTAGTTTTAAAGCTTGTCATTCAATTAAAGCTTTCTGTTTATAACCCAAAGGATATAATTTCTTTCTAAGTGTAGAAATAAAAATTTGCCATGATGTAAATACATTACCCACTTGTTGCATGCCATTTTGCAACTTTCTTTTCCACCAGATGAGTGTTGTGCCAGCAAGTCTAAGTGATTCCAACTTGATCTATGTTGCCTCATCCTTGCTTTGTTGCACACTGCAATAAAACTCCATCTGTCTGACCCAATTTTCAAGTCTCTCTGCATTGACTTCACCATAATACATGGTTAATTCAAATTTAACATCAAGTTTTAATAAATGCATTTCATTCTTATGTTTATGGACATATTTCTTTGCATTGGATTTAGAACTTGAACTTGAAGAAGAAGGAGAAGAAGGAGGTGAAGAAGGTGGTGAAGGAGGAATTTGAGGAGGATCCTTTCCTTATTCATTTTTTCCCTTTGAATATTCACCCTTATTCGGTCTCTTCCATTCCAAGTAATCATCATACAAAACCTTCATCATCTCTGACATGGCGAAGAAAGTTTTTCGAAACTCTTTCTCATCTTAAGAAAGTCCCTCTTCCGATGCCATCTTATCAATTTGAGAAGTTCTCTTTCTGAATCCAATAAATGGATTCTCTTCAACAATCTCTCCTTCACCACGATGTATATTTTCCCTATTTAACATTCAAAACTCAAATCCAAACGTCAACTAGCTTTGATACCACTTGATCCGAAAAGATCTTTTACACGACAATGGTTGAGTTATTAATGCATGTGTTTATTAACCATTTAGGAATCTAAATGAGAGAGGAAGAAATATGACAGCCACATAAACATATACATATCTGAAATAAAGCATAAAAAACAACAAACCATAAACACCAATGTTATAACGAAGTTTGACAATCTCGCCTACGTCTCCGGGAATTTGTCTTAGTGGGTGAGGCTTTCTTATTTCTGTTCGAAGATTTAAAATTACATAACAACAATGCCAAAAGGTTAAAAAAATGATATGGTATTGTTCTACTATATATCTAGAACCCAAAAAAAGGAACGACACTCAAATCGGATGACCGGGGCTCCCAGAAATGGCCCGCAAAGGTGCGCTCCTCAACAGCTTCCCTGCATAAAAATGGATTTGGCTTGGAAAATACTCAGCATAAACCTACTCTAAATGTCCTCCCATGACTTCAATAAGCCTTGTTTTATATATATTTGAAGTTGGTAACCATCTCCCAACTTCTCCCCAAAATATGGCCTAAAAAAGGGCCCAATATCCCCCAATATTGACCAAAAATCTCCAAAAATGATGAACAAAATCAACAAAAATCACTATAATAAAGTTCAAAAACCACTTTTGCACATAAATTTAGGGTGCAACCCCTTTAGATCTAGCCCCTGGTTGTATTAGGCACTTTCACGTGGCCACATGCTTATCTCCGAAATGCGTCGACCCCTTGGCTCTCGACCCTGGTCGCATTGGTATCGACCATATGGCCCAAGCCCAGAGCTACACTCATGCGCATATGGTTATAGCCCCAATTCTTTGGTCAGTGGTTATATGGTTCATCCTTGTAACCACGGGCTATTAGCCACATGCCTATGTATTGGACTGGCCCCCTGACGGTTTAGCCCATGGTCGACAGGCTAGCCCGACCGACCGGGGCTAACCCCCCTTATCTCTGTGATATCTGCTATAAGCATGGGTGTATGCAAGTTTCGTGGAATCAGGATCCAGGACTAGGTCCTTAACACACGCCAACACACCAATACATGCCATACTTCAAGGGTAGGGTCATATGTTAACCTATTGAACCAGGGGTTGGGGCTAGACCTGAACCCTTTCTCCGCTTGGCCATAACAATATTCAAACTTATATATAAGTCGCGCCATATAGTGTTAAGATAAAAAACGCGGGCGGGCTGGCTAGCCTGGACCTGCCAAAACATTTTCCCGGTGGATAGATCACGCAGTCGAACTGTTGATTAAGGTTGGTTGTCATTGATGTCAACACTTGAAGAAAGTTCGGTAGCGAATTCTGGTAGCACAAAGGTTTGGGTAATGGACCCAAGGTTTTTTCATGTATAATGGTATGATTTTTAATATATTTGAAGATAATACTATTCTATATGTATAGTACATGTCATTGTATTTTTGGTGGTATGTGGAATGTCACATAACTCCTCACGGTTAAAGAGTTATGGCCATGAGAAGTTGGAGAAGCTAGGTTTGGGTAATGGACCTAAGTTTGTTTGATGGCTAATGGTATGAGTTTTGATATATTTTCAAGTAATAATATTCTATATGGATAGTATATGTCATTCCATTTCTGGTGGTATGTGGAACGTCACATAACTCCTCACGGTTTGAGAGTTATGGCCTTACGAAGTTGGAGGACCCTCATATGTCATCTAGAAGCCCCAAAAGGTCAAAGTAGTCAAAGTGGTTTATGATATTTTAGAAGGTAAATAATAAAGTGATGTGATGAGTGTACTATAATTCAAAATGAATACACAATAAATTATTTAAATAATAATTTTTATAGAGAAATTAGAAGTGGGTTAACCCTAAAATAAGGAAAGTGGGCAAAGTGACTTAGAAGATGCTTCTAAGGAAGCTACTTGGAGAGTATAAATAAGAGCCAAGGCTCTCTCATTTTACATCACACTTGAGCATATTGAATATTTATAGGTTACTGAGGTAACAAAAAGGATATCTAAGCTGAATTTCAAAGGGAAGGTGAAGAAAAGAAGGCCAGAATTCAAGGGAGGATAAATTCTTTTGATGATGCTTTCTAAGGTATGCTATTTACAGGTCATCTCTCCATTTTAGAAATAATTTTTTTTCTAGAATGATTTAGACTGTGACATTGATAGGACATTGAGTAAACATATTCAAGTATATGTGGTAAAAATTTCAGCTTGTGGGCCGTTATATTTTTGGAGGTACACTCCGTGGAAAATAGGGTTTGTGGCTAGTCTTGAAACTAATCTAAAACAAGTGTTTCGGGTAAAAACACCATAACTTATTCATAATAGATCCAATTATAGTAAGAACAATTTTTTTGGTTAGATTACATTCTTTAGTATTCTGTGTAACATTTTCATATCCATTCAACAAATATTTCGTGTGGGGCACGCTCTACAAGGTCGCTCTCTAGAATACGTCAAAATTCAGCAAGGTATGCCATTATTGCTATAACTCTTTTTCTGAGAGGTTACAAGTAGTGAAACTTGGAGGAATTGTATAAAACAAACTGAGTAACATTGTGTACTATTTTCAGATCTTTATTCATTACAGGTACATAGTTATGATTATTTCAATTTAGGGTTGTTGACTAATCCCAAACTAGTCATCTACGACTACAGAAAAGTTTGATGAAAATGATAGTCTCTTGTTGTGAAAGTTAAGGAAGGTTTGCAGGTATGTGATCATATACACTAGGTATATTACAGAGTTACAAATCATATTTGGATGATGAAATTGATGAGGGATTTTTTTTAAAGTACATGTTGGGTACATGGTTGAGACAAGTAGTTGATGAGTTGGCACATAGATGAGGTGTATAGTTGATGTTGTTGGTACATATTGATGAGTCATAGTTTATGAGTAGTTGACACATGATTGGTACATATTTGGTACATGGTTGGATGCACTTGTTTATGGTGCAGGTTGATTACAGGTTGTTTGGTACAGGTTGGTGCATGGTTGATGCACTTGTTTATGGTATAGGTTGATTACAGGTTGAGGTACAGGTTGATGCATGATTGATGCATGGTTCAGATTTATTGGTATAGGTTTATAGCAGTATATCTCACAGTGATAGTGTGACAATGGTTCCATCATTCTAATTCTACTTCAGGGCGGTTGGATGGGGCAAGGACAGGTGGTTGTAGCCACCTTCCGATTGTAGCCGGAGAACATAGGGGGTTGTAGCCTCCTTCTGGTTGTAGCCAAAGAATAGGGGAGTTGGAGCTTCCCTCAAGTTGTAGCCTGAGAAACAAGGGGGTTGGAGCCTCCTTCCAGTTGCAGCTGGAAAAAAAAGGAATTTGGTGCTTCCAATGAATGTAATTCTTCAAGACATATAAGAAAAAACATTCCATGGTTTTCTACTGCTTTGGGTTTCCACGTTAAACACTGGTGTACTCTATATGTGTATGATTTTTCATTTGTTCATTACTTATTTACTCTATAGTTATTGGATGATAATTCTATATTGATATAACACTTGGATTATATGGTTAAAAAGGATTAAATTGATCTATTACTGATTCACCCCCCCTTTCAGTAATCCAACAATTGGTATAAGAGAAGGTTCCTTCAGAAATCAGTTTAACCACTAAAAGGTAGATCATGGAGAGAAACAACTTGTATAAAAATGGAATACCGCAGTTCAATGGACAAAAGTATGCATTTTGGAGCATAAGGATGAAAACATATATACAGGCACATGGATTTGAAATTTGGAAATCAATTGTAGATGGATACACAACACCAACAGTTACGTCAACAAATGACAGTGCAGTGAAACTCAGTCAGAATAATTCCAAAGCCAAAAACGCACTTCTGAATGGTCTTAGTGAAACGATATTCACCAAAGTTTCACATTGTAAATCTGCTAAAGAGATTTGGGACAAACTTCAAAATATGTATGAAGGAGATTCAAAATTCAAAGAAACAAAGCTTCAAACTTACAGAGGTTAGTTCGAACAACTTAAGATGAGAATATTGAAGCTTAATTTTTACAAGTTTATGAAACAATAAATGCGATCATAGGATTGGGAGAAGAAATCAAATAATCTGTAATTTTTCAAAAAATACTAAGATCTCTTCCTATGAGATTTGACCCTAAGATATCATCACTAGAAGAAAGATCATATCTAAACTCAATAAGCATGGACGAATTACATGGAATCTTCACAACATATGAAATGAGAACTGAACAGGAAAATCTAGATATAAAAGAAGCATCCTTCAAAGAATCCAAAAAGTGAAAGAAAAAGGGAATGCAAAAAGAAGAACATAATAGCAAAAATGACGTCTCAGAAGATGATGAAGAAGTGGCCAACTTTGTCAAAAGACTGAACAAGGGAGCTGACAGTAGGTATAGAGTTAAGATTCCTTTAATTTGTTTTAATTGTGATGGTATTGGTCATTTTGCTAACAAATGTCCTTATAAGAAAAAGGGAAATGATGAAGGTTACTCAAAAGGAAAAAAAAACATATAAAGGCAAAATAACCACAATTTTTTTTTTCAAGAAAAGCTTATGCACCAAAGAAGACATCTCATCATCAGATGAGGATGAAGTCAGTGACAGTGAGACATAAAGAGTTCTATTTATGGCAGTAGAAGACTCTGATAAAGAAGTCTTTGAAGAAGAATATGAAGAAGCCGAAGAAGAATATGAAGAATTCAAAGAAGAAATTGAAGAGGCATAAGTTGACTATCGAGGGGAATTAATGTGTGCCATAGAAGTTATTAGAAGAGAAAATAAGAAAAATAAGAAACTACAAGCATAAATAGACAAAAAAGAAGACACTCAAGAACTAGAACAAATGATGTCAAATTTGAAGGTTCGAATAGAAGAATATAAAAGAATTGAAGAAGCACTCAAAGAAAAACTAGAAGAAAAAGACAAGATCATTGGAAATTTGGAAGCAGATATTGTCACATTAAGAAATGATATTCAAAAGAAAAATATGAAGAACAACTCAAAAGTTTTGGATGACATTATCAACAGTAAAAAATCTCATCATGACAAATCCGAACTTGGATACAATCAGACAGAAAAATGATCAAGCTCCAAAACAAAAGAGAAAGAAACATATCCAAAAAGATTTGCAGAAACAATCAAGGGGGATAGGAAGATCTACAAGGAAGATTATAGGGACACTCCTCCACCGAGAAGATTCAGATTTTAGAATCAACAACCGATAGATAGGCCTCAGGAAGAAGAAGAATTCTTAAGAGTACCTCCTTTCAAAAGATCTTCAACTCCCAGGTATCAAACTATCTTTTTTGGTTTATGTTATGCATGTCATAATTTTGGACATAAAGTTGTGAATTGCAGAGCTAACAACAAGAAAAAAAACAAATTTGAATGTCATACACAAAGGGGTTATCCAAGAAGGCCTAGTGAAACACAGAGAAGAAGTTACAACATGTTTGAATCTTTGAGCACTGAAGTGGAATGTTACAAATGTAACAATTTTGGACACATGGCCAAAGATTGCAGAATGACAGTCCCTCCGAACGAACCACAATAGAATAACAACAGTCACAGACAGGAACCTCAGAAAAGGACATGGATAAGAAAGCAGGATCAATATAGCAATGAAGAATGCACACTCTCTATATAAGCTAAGTAGAAGAAACATGGTTGGTATGTTGACAGTGGGTGTTCAAAACACATGACAAGTGATAGAGACAAGTTTCTTACATTATGAAAGGAAAGAGATGGATCGGTCTCCTTCAAAAATGATGATTCGGCCAAAATCATTGGAAAAGGCACAGTCAGAATTGGGAACAAGAATACAAAGGAAGAAAATGTTCTACTAGTAGCAAATATGAAACATAATCTTTTAAGTGTGAGTCAAATGTGTGACCAAGGTCATAAAGTTACTTTCGATTCACAAAAGTGCGAGATAAGAAAAGAAGGTTCAGGAAAATTGATTGCTATAGTTGTGAGAACTTCAAGCAACATATATGTGTTAGTGAAATTGGAAATGAAAAGTGTTGTATAGGAAAGAAATATGAAAGTTGGCTATGGCACGAAATAATGGGTCACATACATTTTGATAACCTTATCAAAGTCAGCAAAAGAGAAGCAGTCAAAGAAATTCCCCAGATCACGAAACCAACCAACACTTTATGCAAGCATTGTCAACAAGGAAAGCAAACAAAGACCAGGTTCAAATCAAAGGAATATTCAACGACAAGACCACTGGAAGTTGTGCATAATGATCTAGTTGGACCAACTACAACAAAGGGCTTAAAAGGTGATAAATAATTTATATTATTAGTTGATGATTATACAAGAATGACCACAATTTGATTTCTCAATAATAAGTCAGAAGATTTTGAAAACTTCAAGATCTATAAGGAAATGATTGAAAATGAAATGGATTCAAAAATCAAATGCTTGAGATCTGAAAATGGAGGAGAGTTCACTTCAAATGAATTTATGGACTATTGCAACAGTCATGGAATAAAAAAGCAATTCTTCGTTGCTAGGACACCTCAACAGAATGGAGTTGTTGAAAGAAAGAACAAGACAGTACAGGAAATGTCTGGAACAATGCTAATGGATTCAAAATTGACAGATATTTTTTGGACACAGGCAGTGCATACAAGAGTTCACATGCAAAACATAGTAATGATCAGAAACAACACAAGCAAAACTCCTTATGAGATATGGAAAGGAAGACCAACAAATGTAAATCACTTCAGATTTTTTGGAAGCAAATGCTACATCAAAAGAGAAGATGGCAAAATGGGAAAGTTTGACTCTCGTGTGGACAAAGGAGTACTTGTTGGTTACTCAAGTACAAGAAAATCATACAAGTGTTACAACCCGAGATTGAACAAAGTGGTGGAAAGCATCAACGTAACAATTGATGAAACAGGTAGACAAGAATTAAAGGAAGAAGAAAATGAATCAATGGAACAAATTTAAGAAGAAGAAACAAAAGATGAAAAATAAGGGGAAGACGAAGAGGATCCGACAGAAACAGAAGAGAAAGTTCAACAAGTAACTCCAAAAACACCTGGCAGACGAGTACAGAAGAATAATCCTTCAGATCAAATTATCGGAAACAAAGACGCATGAGTTGAGACTAGAAGAAGAATCCATTCACCAGAACAAACACACCTAGCACTCACATCTACGATTGAACCAACCTATTTTGAAGAGGCCAACAAGAATGAATTTTGGAACAAGGCCATGGATGAAGAATTGGATCAAATAGAGAAAAATGACACTTGGGAATTGGTTCCAAGAGAAAAGGATAAGAATGTGATCGACACAAAGTGGGTATACAGGAATAAATTGAATGAATATGGACAGGTTACAAGGAACAAAGCTATATTGGTATGTAAAGGATATTCACAGGTTGAAGGAATTGACTTTAAAGAGACATTTTCCCCAGTTGCCAGAATGGGAGCAATTTGATTGCTTTTATCTTATACATGCTCCAAAAATATTAAAGTGTATCAGATGGACATAAAATCATCTTTTCTGAATGGGGAACTTGAAGAAGAAGTCTACATTGAAAAACCAGAAGGATTCTAGTTGTCAGAGAACACAGATTATGTGTGTAAATTAGATAAGGCCTTGTATGGTATAAAAAAGGCTCCTAGAGCATGGTACTCTAACTAGATAAATATCTACAACAAGTATTCGACAACACATGTATTCCAACAGAGGACGAACACCTTCAGTAATCACTCACATAACCAGATTGAATATCAACACACTGATGTTTTCACATGGTTAAACCCCTATGGGGAAACATCTATGGCCCCAACCAACACGACCACTTGGAGCAGTTTATTAATGCAAATAAAAAGATTACAGAGATATTTTACAAGAGAGTTTTTCACAATCGATCATCGACAAATGACCCTCCATGCTCTTTAAATAAAGATCATGGACCAATTGGGTGTTAAGCCATAGATCAATGGCTGTTAAGATCAAGGAGAGTATGAATTGTCATATCACTCTATGTCGGGAACATATCGCGACCGTCGGATTTCCTAACTACAAATTCATACTAATGCATACTAAAGAAACACACTAGAAAACCAAGTAGATATTAACTAACTCCTAAGTGTCTAAATATCCTAACATCCCCCCTTAAGAACAACTTGGGATAGGATTGAAGGATTTACAATAGTGACACAACAGGAGAAGGAAGGAGGCATTAG
>JASDQU010012781.1:88613-136282 GCA_032191745.1 Picea mariana
AGTGTAGACAATAACCTCTACATCAAGGTAAGTCAAGAAGAGGGAAAAATTTGTGGTATGAGAGATTACTTTGCGACACCATTTTTCCAAACAACGCGACATTTCCACATATATGGTTTTCCTAAAATAACATCACAGATTTCAAGTGGGGAAACATCACACAATACCTCATCTGTTAAGGGCTTGATGTCATAGAACATGTGACATGGTTGGCTAACGTGAATGTCTTGTCCCTCACTCAACCAACCAATGGTGTATGGTTGGGGGTGTGGCATTGTCAACAACTTCAATCTCTTGATGACCTCGACCAAGATCCGTTTCATCTAGCTCTTGATTTAAAAAATGAAATGTAGTGGTTTCCTTTTCATCCACAACTTTGAATGGAAGATTCACTCCCCCTCCTCAAGATCCTTCGATTTGTCTGGTTGGACCTATATGGTTTTAATGGTGGAACTAGGTTCTGCATTGATGATCTACTTTCCCTGTTTTGAATTATATTCCGAGTCATGGTCCAAATCCTTTTCTTTAATCTTGACCAATAATGATAGTTTCGAGAGACATTCATTAGTGTTTTGCTAGGGGATTTTGTGGAACCCACACCACTTTCCATTGTCCTTCTGTGTCTTCATGTTACCCTTGTTTGCCTATGGCTTGGACTAGATGTATTGAGGTTGGCCTTCCTTGATCTTTCCCTTGTTCTATGAGTTAAGGCCACCTTTTCCATGTTTATATTGTTACATATTTGCAGACCCTAACTCTCACTTATTTTTCTTCTTAAATTTCTGCTCAATTTTGACTGCATATTGATAATAAACTCGTAGTAAGGAGATGCCCAAGAAATCCATATTTTTTTTAATGTACCTATGTATTCCACTATGGTACTTCATAACCAAGTGTCTATGAGAATATTGAATAACCAACTTTGAGTACAAGGTATGGAAGATGTTGGTATACTTTGGCATTGTTTGGTCTCTCTCCTTACTGCAGAGTCATCCATCTCATATACTAGTCATCAAAGCTTCCAATGGGATAGAACTCCTCCTTGATGGAATCTACAAAGGTTTCCCAGGTGGGTTCTCTCTTGAATGGCATATTATCCATGGTGTGTCTCTCCTAGTAACCTTCCCACCAAGATTTGACAAGGGGAAGGTTTTTGAGGAGCGCAAAGGTGATATTTTCATCTTTAGAAAAACTTTGGATATAGTAATAACCTTCTAGAAGATTCAACCATTTCTCTAGAGAACCTTCATATATATAGCCTTCAAATAAGGGAATATCAAAATTAACGTGTACCTTGAAGGGTGTTGCACCTATGAAATGGCTACTTGCTGAAGATGCCTTGACCACCATCGAAATTCGTCAAAGGATCTGAGCAAAGTTGTCCATCATCTCATTCCTATTTCACATGAGGGATTCTGGAGAAATGTCTTGAAAGGATCCCGTACTCTATCATCTCTCTTTTATTCCACCATGAGAGATCACTTAGGCTGGTGAGAGTGGTTGTCCCTAAGTGAAAATAGCTCGAGACCCATCTCTCTATACCCTGACCTCATCGGGGACATGCACTAAGAAATAACAAGGAACAAACTTCTCTAATAACACTGATCGAAATTATATTGAGAACAAAATGAGATACAAACAAAAATATAGAATAGAACACATAAGTACAATGAAACCCAACTTCTATTAATGAATAAAATAATAGAATATTGTAGAACAAAAACTAACTAGATTGGTGGTAGCTTATCTCTAAAGAGAAAGAGATGTTTTCTATGCTCAAACGCAACAAGCATTACATCACACTCGATTCATAATTAAGGGATATCCTTCACCTTGATTATATATGAGAGTGTGAAAAAAGAATAATTCCCATGAATCACGCAGTATAAATTGGTATAAGTTTACAAAATTCCATAGGCATGTAAAACACTAGGACTTCCCAAGAGGTCACCCATCTCGGTATTACTTAAGCCCAAGCGCACTTAACTACATAGTTCTAATCGGATTCGATGCATTAACACTATAGGCATGTACATAAGACCATTGGGAAATTGTTACATGATGGTTTCAATTAACAAAAATTGTTTAAGTGGAAAAGGTGGATGGCCACCGATATCCACCTAGATCAATACACCCTCAAAACAAAATTATGAAAGGCCTCTACAAATGATATTTGAGAAGAAACCCTTGAAATTACCACAAAGTCATTGTGGTTCTTGGATATAGTTGAATTCTTAAAAAAAACTTCACATGGGGTAAGGGAATCTAATATTTTTGTATTTTCTCCAATGATCACTACATCACACTATTATTTTGTTCTCCTCCACCTTTGTGGGAAAAAAATATTAAATTTTGTCTACATAGAGTCTAGTGTTTTTATGGTTCACCATAGTTGTTAATGAAGATTTTGATCTCTTATAGGAAGCATATCTGTATGTACAAGTTTGAATAAGCATGTTATGGAATTGGCTAAAGTTTATCTCCTATGAAAAATCCCTAAGAAGGTTGAACGACCTACCCTCATCAAAGACGGCTTCAAATATTACCGTGAGTACCCCCTTTTTCTCACTGGAAAATTTAGGTTTGATGGACCATATATTTTTCTTACAATAATTTTTTGGTTCATGGCTCGCTTCATCTAGACATGTCTTGTACAAAGTTGTGGTACATGATACTAAATAGGTTTGTGCACTTGCTTGTGTGTTCACTACAATTTTTTTTTCTCTGTTATTAGTTTTAATTTTGATTTTCATAAGCAAAATAACCAAAAGGAGGAAATCTATGTGGTTAGGATACTTGAGTATTTTACAAAGGTTCTTTGGTAAAGTAGGGGTGATATTTTTTTCTCGTGTCCCCTCTTTAGTACTATACTATATGGGGTGTTTATGTGTTTGTCCATTACCTATTTCCTCTATGGGGAAATGAGGATCATCTCATTTTTAATTGACAAGTTTATACAAAGGAGAGTTTCTTCATTGATTTTTCAATCGACCTTTTTCGAATGAAGAATTTTAAATTTTGGGTTTCTTCTTATTATCAACACCACCAAGGTATGTTTTTAAAGCTTAGGTGTTCTTACAATTTCTTTCTTTAATTTCACGTCTTATAGTCGGTGTGGGAGTCTTGGTCTGCTTTCCCATTGTAGAATCATTAACAAAGAAAGGGATTTGTCAAACTCAATAAAACATGATGCATAAGTGGTCAAACATGATACCATTTGAATCTTTAGCAAGATATTTAATGGATCTTTGAGTGACAAAGATGATGATTCTTCCATTGTTGCAATCCAAAGCCTTTTGAAAGGAGTTATGGCAACATTCATTGAAAATACTCATATTAGTCAACCAAAGTAGGATCTCTCTATTTCCACACAATCCTAGAAAATGTGTCCTAAAAGAATTCAACCCTTTTGTGGAGAATCCCATGATCTCCTTCCTAGAAAGAATCTGTAAGAGATTACATCAATAATAACACTTTTATTTTTTGGGTCATAAACTCCTAGTGTAGTGTTTTTTTCTCTTATCAGTGTCTTTGATAGTCAATTTTCAAAGGGAATCCTCCCAATGTATACCGATGTTATATGTGCCTCAATGCATGATGTGAATTTCATCATGAACTCAGGGAATGTTAAATTATTCATAAATTTTGTTGAAACTTTGTAGATTATCATTATTGATGTTAGTAACCATCAAATGAAACATTATAAAATGTTAAATAATTTTTGATTCATTTTATTGATGTTAATGACCATTAATGAAATGATAGAGCTTTGTATGATGATTATTACAATTTTCTATTCTTTTTTTAAAGTGTGTAAGAAGTAGTTATAATTCGGTACACATGAGACATCTTATTCATTTTCCTTTCATAGAATATATTTTATTTGACAAGCATGAACTTGTATTAAAAACAAGGCTACATGGTAGCGTAGTCCTTGCCGAATTGAATAGGCGGAGGACAGTAATCATATAAACATATAAAAAATATGATGAACTGAGATGTATTTTGTTAACAAACAATGGTTCTTTTTACATCTACTATGATATATTTTGTTAACAAACATTGGTTCTCTTTGTATATGAACTAAGATGTATTTTGTTAACAAACATTGGTTCTTTGCACATCTATATGTGCATATATTTTGTCATACATTGATTCTTTGTACATCTACTATGATATATTTTATTAACAAACATTGGTTCTCTTTGTACATGATGAGCTAAGATATATTTCGTTAACAAACATTGGTTCTTTGCACATCTAGATGTGCATATATTTTGTCAATCATTGGTTCTCTTTTTATATCTATTATGATTTATTTTGTTAATCAAACATTGGTTCTTTGCACATGTAGATGTGCATATTCTATAAAGTAAGCGGAATTTGAAACTAAGTGGAATTTGAGCAAAATTAAAGATAGAAATTGCAATTCTATATGAAATTATTAAAAGTTGTATTAATGTATTAATGGAAAATTAATTTCTTAATACTAGATGTTATCTGTTAATAATTTTGTCGGTTGTGGAAAAATTATCAAAAGGAAATACCCAAAATTCTCATAATACATTTCATGACATAGATAGTTTTTTGAGATTCCGACAATTTAAGTGCATTAAAAAGATTAGTCAATAGGGGCTCTTGGAATGGATTTGTGTCTGAAAAATTATACTAAATCTACCGACCATTTGTAACAAGTAGCATCTTCTCAATACAATTAGCATCTTAAGAATGAACGACATTTGATTCACACAAAAGGAACCTCATCAAATGAGGCATGATACCCAAAGCACTGGTCTTAGAATTGATAGTAGAAAGTGGTCAAAAACTTCAATGCATCTGCCTTCAACAATGGTTTCCCATTCACATCCTCACTTTGTAACTTGCACATGATCATGGCCAAGATGAACTGGTCAAAATTATAGCAATACTACAATCAAAATGGGGAATAACTGTTCACAGACGTGTACAAAGGCATCATGCTTATTGGCAGCCAAAATCAAAAGGAAAAAACTATAGTTGTGAAAAACAAGCAGTTTTTACAATCAGTTTTTGGGGACAACAAGGGAGAAAAAAATGTTGGAGCTTGATGGAAACCATAGTGGGCATCTATGGTAGCTTGTTGGAGCTGTAAATTCATAAAGAATCATGTTGTTAGGCCTTTAGAGTGGGATTTTGTGTGAGAGATTACCCTACAATAGTGAGCTTGTTGCTGTGAGATTTTCCTGTTGCAGTTGACATCCATGGAGTCCCCAACAAGAGAGATTCCTAGACAACCTATGTTGGAACCCTAGAGGGAAGTGGGAAGGCTTGAGGAACTCTGTGTAGTGAAGGGCTATCCCATTCCTTGGGTTATGCAGGTTGAGGGGAAGAGAGTTGGTGGATTGGGATAGCTATAGGAGAATTATCTTGTTGTGGGTTGTGAGTGGACAATAGAAACAACCTCTCTTGTGGATTCCTAGCCCATATTGGGGTTGATTTGCTACTGATATTTGGAACAACAAATATACGATTGGGAGGAACATTCATCCTCTACAACTGGTTGCATATTTTTTTAAAAGATAAGTGTTTTATCTCTATTTTTATGTTCTTATTTATGGGTTTTGATTGTTGTGCATAAAATCTATTATTGAGTGAATCATATGATGCTGTGCGTATGTATATTTGGAGGAAATTCATGATGTTGTTAAATTCTTGTTAAATCCTCAATGCGTTGCATTTTATCATGGGATTTATCTACTGCGTATTTTACTCTGAGTTTAAGCCATTGTATGTGGCCGTGTGAATGTTAATTTAGCTACATTCATGTTTAAATTAATGTTGTTATATGTATGGAATTTTTTAGCATGATGCATTGCATTTAAATTAATGGTATCACATTTTTTATGGGTTTATTAGTGGGGAACACTACAAATGACCTTAAAATTAGATTATTATTAATATTAGTAGTAGTAGTAGTCAAACTAATATAATATATGGGATAGTTTTTAAATTAAATAAAACAATTCTATATATATATGTGTGTGTGTGTGTGTGTGTGTGTGTGAATTATTTAATTTAATTTAAAAAGAAAGTGTGAATAATATGTATAACCTATATGTATTACATATAACATATATGTTATATTTTATTTGAAAACATGGACTTGTATTACAAACAAGGTTACGTGGTAGTGTAGTCACTGCCAAATTGAATAGGTGGAGGACAATAATCATATAAACATATAAAAAATATGATGAATTGAGATGTATTTTGTTAACTAACATTGGTTCTTTGTAAATATACTATGATATATTTTGTTAACAAACATTGGTTTTATTTGTACTTGAACTAAGATATATTGTGTTAACTAACATTGGTTCTTTGCACATCTAGATGTGCATATATCTTGTCATACATTGATTCTTTGAACATATACTATGATATATTTTATTAACAAACATCAGTTCTCTTTGTACATGATGAACTAAGATATATTTTGTTAACACACATTGGTTCTTTGAACATCTAGATGTGCATATATTTTGTCAAGCATTGGTTCTTTTTGTACATCTATTATGATTTATTTTGTTAATCAAACATTGGTTCTTTTCACATCTAGATGTGTATATTCTATAAAGTAAGCAGGTTTTGAGAAAAATTAAAGATAGAAATTGCAATTCTATATGAAATTATTAAAAGTTGTATTAATGTATTAATGGAAAATTAATATCTTAATACTAGATGTTATCTCTTAATAATGTTTCCAGTTGTGGAAAAATTATCAAAAGGAAATACTCAAAATTCTCATAATACATTTCATGACATAAGGATTCTCTCGAGATTCTGACAATTTAAGTGCATTAAAAATATCAGTCATTAGGGGCTCTTGGAAGGGATTTGTGTATGCAAAAGTATACTAAATCTATCGACCATCTTTAACAAGTAGCATCTTCTCAATACAATTAGCAACATAAGAATGAACGACATTTGATTCACACAAAAGGAACCTCATTTGATGAGGCATAATACCCAAAGTACCGGTCTTAGGAATTGATAGTAGAAAGTGGTCAAAAACTTCAATGCATCTTCCTTCAACAATGATTGCCCATTCACATCCTCACTTTGTAACTTTTGCATGATCATGGTCAAGATGAACTGGTCAAAATGATAGGAAGACTGCAATCAAAACTGGGAATAATCTTGCACAGATGTGTACAAAGGCATCATGCTTATTGACAGCCAAAATCAGAAGGAAAAAACTGTAGTTGTAAAAAATAAGTAATGAAACAATGGATAACACACCATCCTACAAGTGAAACATATCAAGCAAAATAAACAATTAAAACCATAACAATAATAATTGTGTGGTGTATATCAAGCCATTAAATATTATAAGAAGAGTCATGCAGATTTTATCATCTCTCACTTAATATTCTTCAATTTCGTTCCAAGACCCATGCCACCACCCATCTGCCAATGGAAATCATTTACCTTAAAATTTTATCATTGTAATATTCATTCCAATATTATCAACAAAATTTTATCATAAAATATTAATAAAATAAATTTCATATAATATGCAAGATCTCACAACTATAATAATATATATAACCCATACCCATATTTTTTATAAATATATTTATTAAAGCTATATTTATTTAATAAATAATCAAAATTTATTTTCCTATTTTTTCACTCAAAATAAATTTAAAAGCTAAAAACACACACATAACTCCATTGTAAATAACTTGTATTACCTATCACAATAAAATACTTCATTACATATTTAAGAAATAATCAATATTTATTCTCCTATTTTTTTACTCTAAATTTAAAAGGAAAAACAATGTAATACCTTGTTATTTACAAACACATGTCAAAGCCAATGCTCTGTATCCATTTGTAGAGATGCATACGTAAAATATAATGAGCACGTGACGATAAGGCCATAGTAACTTATCATTACATAAATTCATGTTTTATATCAGGTCTTCTTCCACTAAATAGTATTCAATTATAATATATGACATCGCTGGCAAGATGTTTTACTTCCAAAATAGTATCGATTAGAGTATAAATTAAGGCGAGTAAATATTAGATAACTACCAAATCAGAAGATAACATGAATATATATTTGGGCATAGGCTATGGTATGTTAAGTATGAATACTTTCTGGAGTTTCAATGGGGGGAGTTTAATGCTGAAAAGATGGAGATTAAGATTTAACCTTGCTATTGAGTATTTTAGTATTAGACGTGTTTGGGTGCTCCTTTCGAGCCTCCCTTTACAAATGTGGAACAAAAAAGCCTTGGAAGCAATCGACAATGCCATAGGCCGCTTCCTAAAAATAGATGAAGCTGATCTGCACACAACAGATAAGAGAATGGAAAAAGTATTAGTTGAGTTAGATGTCCATGAAGGAGTCTTGGAAGTAGTTGAGATTGAATGCCAAGGTCTGTTATTTGTCCAGAGACTGGACTACTTGGGTCTGTCGTTCCGTTGTACCCTCTTCAAGTGGACATACCGTTTTTGAAAGAAATTCATATCGGTCTATGGCTCCTTGTCAGATGATGATTCAACAGTTGATATGCTTGGAGATAGTGTTACTTGTTTGGAGGAGGACGACGTTCTAGTGGCCTATCCTGGAATCTGTTCTGAGGAGAGTCCTTCATCTCCGGATATGTCTTTTATCAGTAAGTTGAAAATTTTCTTCCCCATGTTTTATTCTTCTTTAAATGTTTGGGAACGAGATCACATAAAACCCATTCTTTTTCCGGACCCCTCTGTTAAGTTGGCTACTGATTCTGATCAGTTTACTAACTATTCTATGGATAGTAAGACTGTGGATGGGGATATTTCTCGAATTCCACTTATGGTTACTCTTTCTGAAGTGGGAACAAACCTTTCTTGTAGCACATCTGGGTTAGACACTGATATTGTGGTCCCAGGATATACTGAACCAACTCTTAGTGACAATGCTCTAGACTATTTATTATCAGAATTAATTTCTACAGGGCCAAAAGATTCTAAGACTTTACCGATACCAACTTTCCTAGGCTCTACTCTTATGCCGAGGCCATCTTTGTTAGGTTATTCTTCTGACAACAAAGGGAAGGGTCATTCTGAGTTTTTTGATCCTGCATGGTTAAGGGGTCTGGGGTTTGAATTTTCTCCAATAAAAACTCGAAGTGCCATAAAAAAGAGGGAACTCCACTTAACCCTTTACCCACTGATTCTAATATTACTTCTGAATTGGGGGAGCTTAGAGGTTTAAAAGCCTTGGCCAGGGATAAAACATGATTTTAGTAACCCTCAATATAAGAGGGGTTGGAGGACCCCTGAAACAAGCCTCCCTTCGCAGATTGATAAAATCTACTTCTCCAAGTATTATCTTCTTACAAGAAACTATGGTGTCGACTGATAAGGAAAGGAATTTAAGCTTTGAACTGATTGGATGATCTATGTTGTGAGTGTTGTGGGCACTTCTGGTGGGTTATTGGCCTCTTTGGATCCTAAATTATTTATTTTTGACCCTTGTCAAAGTACTGGTGGTATTCTTTTGTCAGGATACTCTTTATTGGATAAAAGGAAGCTTTCGCTACTAAATGTTTACAACCCTTGTCAGGATAGAAAGGATTTATGGCTCTCAGTGGAAGCATCGGGTATCTTAGCTCAAAAGGATCTAATCATTGTTGGAGATCTGGGTTTCACAAATTCATCTATGGAGGTCTAGGGGCAGTCATCTTTATAAGACTCCTTGGCAGGTTTTTTCAAATCTCATTTTTTTTTAAACTCATTAGTTGATGTTGCTCCTTCTGAGATAGTTCTGACGTGGAGAAATGGTTGTGCTGGGGTGGCGAGTATTGTAGAGGAACTCTTGGCTACAACTCAGAGGTACAGGACATGGGTTCAATATCTGTTTATGTTAGACCATGCTCCAATATTTCTTGAGTTTGGAGTTGGGATCCCGAGAGTGACTTGTCCTTTTAAGCTCAATCTGGTATGGATGATGGAGGAGTCTTTTGAGATTTTGGTAAAAGATGTTTGGTTGGATCCTGATTTTCAAAATATTATTGGTGCCCAAAGGAGGCTAGTGGGGAAACTCACTGCTTTAAAATCACGTGTCAAAAGTTGGGAAAAGGAAAAACGTGTTAGAGATTTGAGGGACCTAAACATAATCAAAGAGACTCTTAATAATTGTTATGAGCTGATAAATAACAGAAATACTATTGAAAACATTAACCAAACAATTATCAATCTAGAATTTGAGAGAAATAAGCTACTGTTGGTAGAGGAAGAAGAGTGGAGGCAGAAAAGTAGAGCCATCTGGATCAAAAGTGGTGATAAGAACACTAAGTTCTTTCACCATTTTGCAAGCTACAGAAGAAACAAAAAATTCATATGGGAGATTAATGATGGTTCAGGGGTTTTACATACGGGACAACAAGCTATTAAGTTTGAAGCAATTAAGTTTTTTAAATCATTCTTTAATGATATTGGACATAATACCATTACAAATCAGATCAATACAGTTAGAATGTTTCCCAACATTGTGCGAGAGGACGATTTAAGACTCTTGGAAAAAGCTTTGACAAAGAATGAAATATTGGAGATTCTAAGGGGCTTTGCAAAGGAGAAAAGTCCGAGACCAGGCGGTTGGACTGTGAAGTTTTTATTACATTACTTCGATTTGATTGGTCATGATTTATTAGATATGGTGGAAGAATATAGAATTAGAGGGGAAGTAATCAACTCAATTAATTCTACCTTCCTCGCATTGATTCCCAAAGAAAACAATCCCACAGAGCTCAGTGATTTTCGACCAATAGATTTATGTAATTTATGTTATAAGATAATATCCAAAGTGATTGCTAAGAGAATAAGACCAATTCTATCCAGATCACTATCATAAGAACAACTATGTTTTTTTAAAGAAAGGAAAATACTTGATGCAATTGGATCTGCACAAGAATGTTTACATAGTATAAAGAACAAAAAACTACAAGCTGTTATTTTGAAATTGGATTTAAAAAAGGCGTATGATTGTACAAACTGGGATTATCTAAGGTTAATTCTGCTACAAAGTGGTTTTGGTATTCCAACTACCAACTGGATTATGGCGTGTGTCACTTCTACAAATTATGCCATCTTGATTAATGGAGAGGCCACAATCTTTTTTAAAAGCTTCATAGGTCTTAGAAAGGGTTGTCTGATGTCGCCTCTTCTTTTTATCTTGGTTATGGATGGTCTTATCCTGGCTCTCAAAAAAGCTAAAGCCGAAGGTACTATTTATGGAATCAAGGTTTCTAGACTGATTAAAACTCTTCATATTTTATTTGGAGATGATATTTTAATAATGACCAGAGCAACCCTTTCGGAGTGGGAGGTTATTCAGGATATTATTCAAAATTTCTAATGCGTCTCGAGTATGGTTATCAATCCACAAAAGTTGGTCATACTCCATTCGGGGGTACAACTAGAAACTCTTACGTCTTTAAAGGAATTTCTCCTCTTCCCTTTGAAATATTTGGCTTTAGGATTCAAATATCTGGGATATTTGTTAAAATATGACAGTTATAAAGATGATGACTGGAAATGGTTACTAGATAAGTATGAGTCTCGGATTACTCACTTGAGTAATAAGTGGTTGTCTCTTGGGGGAAGATATGTATTGATAAAGGTGGTCCTGAAGAGACAACCAGTTTATTGGATCACCTTAGCTCACATCTCGATTGTTGTACTTCAAAGAATCCTCAAATTGTGTTTCGATTTCCTTTGTTCTGGGAAAAATAATAGTAAAAGGTATCACTTAAGTAACTGGTTGACAATTGCTAGAACAAAAAAACATAGAGGATGGGGCCTGCAAAATATTTTCTTATTCTATAGAGTATTGGCATCAAACACTATGTGGAGCTCTTATGAGACGTGGAATATGGAAAAACATTCTCAAGGATAAGTACTTTCCTCATACCTCATTTTTGACTTGGCTCATAACGTCGGATCCGAAACATACTTTTGGTTCTCAGACGTGGAAAAACCTACATAACACATTGCCAATTATTATTCATTGGTTGGCTTGGAAGTCGGGCTCTGGTGTCTCAATACAAGTTGGAAAGGATGTGATTATAGGTTTGGGACAGGAAGCCATCCTGTCAAGGGAACTGATAACCAGGCTTAATCAAAAGCATATTTTTCTCTTATATCAAGTGATCTGGACATGGACTGGGAATGTGATAGGTACCAGCTATATCAACAACACCGAGTTAGGCTTGGACGAGACTCTAGATGAAGAATGGGAGTGTTATACACAGTCGTTGAGTGATTCTTGTGTAGTGTTAGTTGAAAAACAAGATGAATTGATTTGGATGGATGGAGATAAGTCAAGATATATCTCTGTCAAAAATGTTTATGAAGCATTATCAAACTCATTGTGCCATTATAATCTTGGGGGTTGGAGGAGAGATTTATGGAAGTGGGACTGTCCTCTAAAGATAAAGCTCTTCATTTGGCTATTAGCATAAAATAAATTACTGAATTGGATAAATATTCAAAAGCACGGATGGAAGGTCCAGGCATTTGCATATTATGCAAAACAAAAAGAGAATCTACAAATCATTTTTTTGTTAATTTCCCCTTTACCCTGGCAGTTTGGGTGGAAATAAAAAAGACTTTGGACTTAGTCATTGGTTGGAATGGAAACACAGTGATAGAATCCTTCAAAAACGGGGCATTACATAACTCAACTTTGAAATCTATGTTGGCATACATTTGTTGGTTTATATGTATAGATAGGAATAGGTCTATTTTTGAAGAAAGGTCACCTTCAGTTCAAAGAATAGTATATCTAGCAAGGAGTGCTATTGGTTTATCAAATATTTCAATTCAAGATAAACTTCCTTGGATAATGGATTATTCCTATCCTGTAGACAAAATACTTGCTTGGTTTGATGGGGTGTCTTAGAACTATGGCAGACTAAGTGGAGCGGGTGGAGTCATTAAGATTGATGATTCTAGAGAGTACAGATGGATTCTAAATTGTGGGACTGAAAATAATACTAGAGCGGAAATAATGGGAGCTTGGGCAACTATAACTCTTGTTGTTAGATTGTCTGTCACTGCTTTACATGTTTATGGGGACTCTAGGACAGTCATTGAATGGCTCAATAGGAGAAGATATCTAAGGGTGGAAAATATGGATGCGTAGAAGGATAGAATAGAATAAATATGTCCACAATTTCGTTCGATATCCTTTGAGTACATATACAGGGAAGCAAATAAACAAGCAGTTCAACTATCAAAGAAGACACTCCTCATCTGCCGAGGGAGAATTGCATATAATTTATGGGTGGAGGGACATGAGGGACCGTTATAGTTCATATATCTGTAGTTTCATCTTTATTAGATGTTTCTCCCACGGAACTTTATTTTTGGTCACATTTTGCTGTATCCACCTCTAGGATAGAGGATCTTTTTTGTTTTTCAAAAGTAAAGTCCTATTTATTTTTTGCTCAGAAGTTTTTGTAAGCAGTGTCAGCTATGATCATTGACTAGCAAGAGTGACTGGATGCCTCATCAACAAAGAATCAGTGTATGTAAAAATATTATATTATTATCAATATAATGTGAAATTTTCTATTGGAAAAAAAAGTATGACATAAATTGTCTCTCCATCTGTCCATTCAACTGATCAATATTAATCGCCAACCAGTCATCACATAAATTAGAACAACAACCTGCTATTTAAAGTCTATTATAAATGGGTAATCACCATTATTTAATGAAAAATGATTTTCCCAGAACTCTGATGTCTGTCTAATTCTTTGAACCAATAGCTCTATGAAGAAATATGTTTTTTTTTTTTTTTTTAATATTTAAAACATAAAATTCCAAACTGAAATAAAAACTTAGGATTAAATTCAAATACTTGAAAGTCAAATGGAACTAATACATGGTCAAACGATGAACTCATCGCTATAGTTCCTCTGGCAGGGACCGATAACATTTTATGTGTATTTGTTCTGAAACAATTGAATTTGATTTCTCCATCATACAAATCTTATTTACATTTTGACAATGATTAGTTTCATTGAGGTCATATTTTTTCTAACACGTAAGATTTCATGAAGGTTGGGATACTTGGCTCCTTGTCCAGATGAGAAACAACCTCATATTTAAGAACTAACATATTTTAAATATCATTATATACACAATTTAGTTGAGTTTTCATTGTTTTTCAAGAAGGAGATCAGTATCCATAATGAAAGGAATAATTTAGGAGTGTTTATAATAAATGTGGGCACTTTGAAAACGTAGTCTCAAGAAAATAATTTTTTTTTAATTGCTACTTATGAACCATTTGAGGGCATGATCACAACTTCAATTAAGGAGATGAAGAAGGAAAAGTGATCCATAGGTAGTTCAAGACGCATATCAAATATACCTTTTATGGTAATTATTTGAAAATGAAGAATTTATTTAGTGGAGTTGGTCATTGTTAGCATATCCCTCCAAAAAAATCTAACATGGCCTTGGTCCATTATCTACACACACAACTATAAAATAGACATCCGATAATCAATAAGAAATTGAATAAAACCAATGATCTAAAACAATGTAACACACCTAACCCTTTGATGTTTGTTTAGGATGGTGGGATGTTCGGTTTTCATCTCTTTCCTCAAGGTAAATATTCAGGTCAATCAATTTATTAAGTGGATACTTCTCTTATCACAACATAAATTGTATTAACTCTTAATAATTTATAGAAAAATACCTCCATATATTTACCTAAACACTCTCAATCAAACAATCAGTTTCACCTCCTGACATCAACTCAATGATCTGTAGATATCCAGACTCGTCCTTGTCGAAATAATCAATCACCAAGGTCTATATCCTTTCCTATGGAATCATTCTGATAGATCATTCTCAAGGATCCAATGGTCCTTAGATTTGAGAATACAATGACTCTGACTACATCGATGCCTCTACTTACTAGATAGTTACTCTCCACTTCAATGCCCATTCTCCTTGCTAGCTAATGGGACCCATAGAATATATGGCTAAATGAAATCTCACCCACACACCGATCAGGATTACACCTCCATTCTCAGGATCCCTCCCCATCAGAGTGCCTCCACTTTGGTATCACAGACCACTCTGGATAGCTTACTTAGACCACACACGCTCTGACAAATCGAACGATTCTAATTTATATGTCGGTCATGGTGCACTCGGAGGTTACAACTTCATGAAAATTATGGTTCTAAGGCCAATATCTTCATATCGAACCATTAAGGATCCAATGGGAAAAATACTGTGATACACCTACCAACAGATCAACGATCCTCAAACTCCTCAATCATTGGACTCCTTTGCAACCTTCCATCCAAGCCTCCGACAAACTTCCTTCTGACAGAATGAAAACTCGTATCAATATTCTAAGACTCACTGATACCACTCTCTAATAAGTTAATGACTGTATTTTATTCTAATCTCTCCCCTTTGGAGTCCCCACACATCCTTGTACTAGGCCACTCTGACGACCGCGTCCTCTGACCAATGGTCATGATCTTCTTGCTATGTTGATACAATGCATGTGATTTCTTCTGACTTAAAACATTGGTTTTTGTCATGGCAAAAATTTGAATCGAGACATAATCAGTTAAAGGTTCCTCCTAGGTATTTTCTAAGGTTCTACCAGGCCTTCAAGAGTTTGGGAATCCATGTTCAAACTGACTAAGGAATTTCCTTTGGGACTTGGATGAATATTTGCATGTCTTGCAATATTTCCATTTAAGACAGGAGGTTTGTGAATTAAGGTTCTTTAACCTACATAGGGCTTCCTAGATACCAGGGCATTCATTTCACTTCCCAGATGGATATAGGTATTCTATGTTCTAGGGTGATCAATAATATTTTGGACAATATTTATATTTTATTCAAGAACAACTCTCCAATTTATTCTGTTACTAATATATGCGCAAGTGAACACCTCTTTTCATTTGACCATCTATTTGTGAGTCTACTACTCACTTTTTCTTCCTCGGGTTATTCTCCTTGGGTAGTCTCTACTCATGCATTTTTTTCTTGCACATTCGTTCTTGTGAACTATTGATCTTTTATTCACTCTGTTTTCCTCTCTCTACTCTATGTGCATGCTTCTCTTGTGTCTCTGTGTGCATCTGGGTGATGTTTTTTACCTTTGGTATCTTCTTCCACACAATCCTTAGGATTCCCATGGCTTTTGTCAGACATGACCTCCAACCAAGGATCTGAATTTGAAGGGGTGATCCAAGGGATGTACTTCTGTCAGGTTTTTAAGTTGACCCTTACCTCTTCAAGAGGTCAGGTTTTTCAGCAGCTATGACTACTTCAACCACCAATCCTACCCTCCATAATTGATCATGTGGCTCTAGAAAGTTCAGGTACGTTGGCAGGTGATGTATTAATTGTTTTTAGATGTAAGCTGGAATGATGGATGAGCTTCCTAATTTCTTCATAGAAACTTCTCCATTTTACCTCCTCATTCCACCTAACCAATCCACCTTACCAATCCCACTTCATCGATTCCCACCTGTGATATGATGGCGTACTCAAGGATTTTGCCTCCCAGTCACCTATCTGGTGTTTTTCATTAATAAAAGTATAATTACATGCTTCATAATCACATTGTATGAAGTCTTAGCATAATTACAATTATGGTGGAAAACATGGTGTTACATTCCCCCTCCCTTAAAGAAACACCATCATTGTTATTTTAAAACACCATATATATACAATTATACAAAAGAAAAAAAAATGGGTATGCCACTCTCATGGTATCTTCCAGCTACCAAGTGGCCTCATCTTCTCCAAAGTTTTTTCATTGCACCTTGACTTGTACAATGGCTCGGTTCCAGAGCATTGTTTCTCTCCTGTGCAGGATGCATTCAGGTTCATCTAGAATTATCTTTCTAGTTCCATCTGTATCACAGTCAAATCGATGATATGATTATAACCATGAATGTATTTATTTAACAAAGATACATGGAACACATTATGAGCTCTAACAATAGGTGGTGATGCAATTTGTTATGTTATTGATCCCACTATTTCAAGGACGTCAAAAAGTCCACAATATTGGGGTGCTAAATTAGCATAAGTCCCCATCCTTAGGGAAATCTTGTTGGGTTTTACCCTGAGATACACATGATGATCACCCACCTTGAACTATTTATTAGTTATTTTTCTATCTGCATAGCTCTTTTGTCTATACTAGGATATTTGCACATTTTTCCTTATCTTAATCATTGCTTGTTCCATTTCCTTCAACAATTCAGGTCCAAGTGTAATATTTTCCACTGGACTTTCCCAACTAATTGGTACTCTACACTTCATACCATACAAAGCCTCAAATGGAATCATCTTCAATGATTCTTGATAGCCATTGTTATAGAAAAACTCCACTAGGGATATATTTTCTTCCCATTGCTTGGGTTGATGCATAATATTCATCCTCAACATGTCTTGTAATACTCTATTTACCCTTTTGGTCTGACCATCTGTCTGAGGATGGTAGGCCATGCTAAATGTTATTTTTTTCCCCAAGCCTACAAACAATCTTTTTCAAAAACTTGAGGTGAACTTAGAATATCTGTCTGAGATTATGGTCTTGGGAAAACCATGCAATCTGAAAATTTCCTTCATGAAAATGTTAGCAACATCTATGGCCTTAAAGTTATATTTAATGGGAATGAAGTAAGTTTCCTTGCTCAAATTTTCCACCACTACCATGATTGGATCGGGTTTCTTATTTGTCCTTGGAAAACTAGTAATGAAATCCATGGAGATTGTCTCTCATTTCCATTCTGGAAGTGGTAATGGATGAAATAATCCTATAGGTTGTCTTTGCTCAAATTTCACCTGTTAACACTCCAAACACTTGGCAATGTATTCAACAATACATTGCTTCATCCTATGCCAAAAATACAATTCCCTTATTGTAGTTACCATTTTATGATAACCAGGATGACCTACATAAGGTATCCTATGGGATTCATCCATAATCATGTGCCTCAAACTTGTTGAGTTGGGACCATACAATCTGTTGTCATACAACAACAATTTATCAGTTGTAAGTTGATATCCTTCATATTTTCTCTCCCTAGGTTCTTACTGCAACCCTTCTTTCACCTAATTGAACAAATCATCTTCTTTGGAGAGTAATTTTATCCTGTGTTGGATGCTAGACTCTCCCACACTTACTGTTACTAAGTGTATAGTTTTCACACTCTGACTGAGTACATATACCACTCTCTTCTTCTCCTTTCCTTTTATGCATTTTATTTCGAAATCAAACTTGCCAATCAATGCCATCCATCTGGCTTGACTAACATTTAACCCCAGCTAGTCAAATAAGTATTCCATACCACAATGGTCTTTCATCAAAGGGAACCTCCTTCCGAGCAAGTAATGCCTCCACATATTCAACACATGCATAATTGTTGCAAGCTCCAAATCATGAGTGGCATACTTTTTCTCGTGCTCATTTTATTTTCGTGATTCATAACGAATCACTTGTCCCTCTTGCATAAGGAATCCACTGATTCCTTATTTGCAAGCATCAATTAAAACTAAGAAATATTTTTTCAGGGTCTAGAATATTCAAAACATGGGCATTGGTCAAAAGGTGCTTCAACTGTTGAAAGATGGCTTCACACTTTGTTGGCCATATAAAAAATTTCCATTTTCTTTGTAATGAGGTAATGGGATGAACAACCTTGGAAAATCCCTTTATGAACCTTCTATAATACCCAGCCAATCCCATGAAAGATATTACTTCTATTATGTTTTGAGATTTTGACCAATCCATTATTTCCTTGATATTCTCAGAATCTATTGCCACTCCTTATGTTGATATTATGTGTCCTAAATATTGTATTTATCCTTGAAAGAAGTCACACTTGTTGAACTTAGCATACAATTGTTGATATCTCAACACTTGTAGCACCATCCTGAGATGCTCTTCATGCTCTTTTTTGGTCTTGGGATACACCAAAATATCATCCACAAACACCAAGACAAACTTATCTAAATATTTGTTGAGAACACTATTCATCAAGCACATGAAGGTAGATGGCGCATTAGTAATGACACCACTATGAACACATAGTGTCCATACCTTGTCCTAAAAGTTGTCTTGTGAATGTCCTCATCCTTAATTATGACTTGAGTATATCTCGATCTCAAATAAATCTTTGAGAAAACTGCATCTCCCATGAGTTGGTCAAAGAGATCATCGATCCTAGGTAGTGATTATTCATTCTCGATGGTCATCTTGTTCAACTGCATGTAGTCAATACATAGTTTCAATGTATCATTCTTCTTATTTACAAACATGGCTAGTTCTCCCCATGGTGACACACTCGACCTGATGTAGCCTTTATCCAACATCTCCTTCAATTGCACTTTCAACTCCACCAATTATGGAGTTCTCATCTTGTAAGGTACTTTTGATTCTTGTATTTATGCAGGCACAAGATCTATCGAAAACTCAATATCTCTCCTGGGAGGTAATACAGACACCTCCTCTGAAAACACATACTTAAAGTCCCACAACGTAATTTGATATTTAGCCTTCAACTCTTTTCCCTCAGCTGAGTTAAGAATTTTTATCACATACCAGGGGCACCCTTTTCTACTGAATTTCTTAGGTTGTACTGCTGATATTTTTCTAACTGAAATTAGCTTCCAAATGCCTTGCAAAACTCTTCCATTGCATTTTTCATCTTTGTGTTCCAAGTTTTTCTCATAACATTTCAATTTTTCATTTTGATTCGATAACCAATCCATACCTAACAACACATCATATGATCCCAAAGGTAGGATATTTAGGGTTTCTTGAGTATGCATTCCACTCATTGAAAATGGACAATGTTCTATCACCTCTACCACTTTCCTCTTTGTCCCTGTGGCTAGCTGAACTAACCATGCCTTAGCATGCTTCAAAAACTTGATATGAAACATAACTAAGGTTAGATCTAGGTTTAATTAGAATATAAATAGGTTTCGTGGAGATTATACCTTCCATCTCTACTATAGAAGCTTGGTGGTTTGATTGTTGATTTTCCACAATTGCATATATCCTAGGAATTCTTATGGCCACAACATTGATAGTAGAAACTTTGTGTACATGATAAAAACTTTTACTATCCTATTTCCTTTGAGGACAATCCCTCAAAAAATGTGGTTCCCCACAACCCTGACATTGCAAGGGTCCTTTATTTGGTTCCTCTACTCTTTATCTTTCCTTCTATGTTGGCTTATGATCCAGGTGGATATTGGTAGCCACCCTCCTCTTCCAACTAGCTCCTCATGTCCATTTTTATTCAGCACGTCTTTCTGTACTGCTTTATAATTGTTAGTTCTACACTTATGGGGTTGTATGAAGCCTCACACATTCTCTAGGAGGATACGGGTGGCCTCTCACCTAATCCAACTAGCTTATTTTGTATGTTTTCATGTTAGCACATCTTGATGTACTTCCAAGGCTGTTTTGGGGCCCTAAACATTGTTTTTTTACTTGACATAGTCAAACTGTAGACGAAGTCAGATTCTGACGACATAATGTGTAGTTCTCTGAAAGACATTTCCAACGGGATATCACACACCTATTGGTTATTATTTCCCTTCTCAGGTTGTCTGAGTTTTTGACCCAAGGTCATGTCATTCGGGGTTCCAACAAAGCCTCTAAAACTATCGGCCCTCGTGGTAAACCAGAAGGCAACACAACACCCGGAAGGTACTGCGCAGTCTCACCTGAGATAGCTTTAAATGGGTGACTGTAAGACTTAGGCGTTTACAACCTAGGAAAGAGTAGGGGATAGGGGTTTCTTGATTAAATCCAAGTACCATGAGTTGTAAGGCAAACTACTTATTCCTTGAAGTCGCATACGTATATCCCATAGTTTAATTCCAACTAAATATAAACAGATTCATAACAATGTATTAACTCATTCATCAAGCTAAACCATTAATTGTTGAAAGAAAGTAGAGACATGCATACATTCAACACATTACACAAGTATTATTGTGGTTCACCCCCTCCTGGTCTATGTCCACAAATATATGGCTCTTGGATATTTTATTATGGAAGTTCTGCATTTTTGGTGCTGTGCGATTACAATTCTCCAAAAAACTGGGTAAGATATATGTGAGGTGAACTAGATCGCACCAGACTCTACAACCTGCAGTCTAATCCTCATATATACCTTCCCTCATATCTTATTTTCTCAACAACTTACAAAATCAGTTCATACAACTAAAAACATTGCATATCTACTATGCTCCTGCATGGTTACAATATCCAAAATTTCACTCCAAAGCCTAGCCCTCAACCACAACAATAATAACAACAACCATCCCTGTATGATATTTTTGTATCTATATTTATACATTTCAGGCTCTTAGCCTTTTACAGAATATTACCAAAACCCTAACCCTTCTTATGTTAGGTCTTTCTCCCATGCATGTGTTGTTCTTCCTCCAGCTATCGCTTTCCTTTATGCACGCTTTCTTGCATGCGTGCATGTTGTTCTTTTCCTAGTTGTTACTTCAGTTTTCTACACGCTTTCTTTCCCATGATCGTTCTTCTTTCCCCTTCATCCTAGTGCCAACAGGCCCCCAAAACTGACATGTGACTCATCCCGAGTCACCTAATTGTTCTGTGCTTCCTCGAAATCCTTGGTGATCGTGTGGAACTTCTCCTGCAACTCTGCTGCTTTTGTTAGTGCCTGCATGGGTTTCTCCTTGATGGTGTCGATTGTATGAGCTGCCACTTCCTCGCTCATCAGTCCTATGCATTCTAGCTAATTTTGTGCTATCTGTTTTCTAGCTTCCTCTGCCTACGCAAGTACTTCTGCTACATGTTCCTACAACGGTTCTATTTGATCCTGACGCTCTTGTTTTTGTGTTTGCACACTGATAAGTTCTTCTTGTATCTTTTTCAACTCTTACGTTCCCTTGACCTTTTCTGGAATTTATATGGTCTTTTGTCACTGCTTGAGTTCTTGGATCATTGCATTGATCCTCTCCTCCTCCTTCTCCCAATGTTGGACCTGTGGATCCTCTTCCAGCCTTGTCCAAAGTTGCGTTGTTTTATCTAGCAAGTCGGTTGCCATGCTAATTTGTTTTTCTAGCTCCTGTAGTTGCATTGTTGCTTCTTGCTTCCTTTGCTCCTTCACCGCTGGTGGAGTTATCGATCTAATCTATCCATGGAGAGTCTCAATCTCCTTCTGATACTGATCAATTTCCTGCGCAATTTGGTCGATCTTTTCTATGGCTGGGAATTCATTTCCTTGCGTAGTGGTTGGAAGTTTCCCAAAAATTTCCTCCACTTTGTGTTCCATCTCATTTCTGCATTCCTTCTCCTCCTGAGTTTCATATTTGGCCTGCACACAAACTGTTTCTAGTGCTTCCCACTTCTTTGTTTCTTGTTGTAGATCGACTAAGTTTGTATGTGTTCGCGACTGCATCTCGTGGTCGATGTTAACCTATAGTTTGTATAATGCTCTTGATGGCATCCGTGTCAATACCAATTGGATATGAGACAAATCCTTCAGTGGTGTCTGTCCCACAATTTCATCCATTCACAACATGTTAGGCTTTATGTAGACCGTGGAATGTGCGTGTGGAATCGAAAGAATTGGGTCATGTTATTCTACCTCCACCCTTTCTATGGTCTGTGTGGTCGATGGCTCTATGCCTCTACTTCTACTCGTGATCTGGGCTTCCTCGAATTTCTTAAGGAGATGTCCCATTTCTGTCAGTTCCTTCTGCAGTTTATCCCTATGGTGCACAACATGATCAAAATCCTCTGCGAGGTAGTCTTGGACCATTCTAGAAATCATCTCTCCATCATCCTCTGTGATTGTATAGTCCGGTGGTGGTCGTTGTGCCTTCATTTTCTTGTGCGCACCTACTTACTGTACTGTTGGTCTCTTAGTTCCCCTTGGTTCATGTGTGATGGGGTTCGATGCGGTTTCCTATGATCCCTCATCCAGTTTCCACCATCCATTGGTTAGCTGAGTGGTTTCTATCCTCCCTTTTTGGGTCCCTGGCTACTCTGAGTCGTCTTCTGCCTGAGTCGACTTGGTTTGCCCCGTTCTTCATTTCTTGGGTATTGGGATTTGTGGAGGCTGTGTTTTCACCTACGGAGCCTCTCCTTCTATTGTTTGTCTCGATACTTCTATGAGTATGGTTGGAATCCTCCATTCATCAGGCCATTCATTGATGATCATGTCGATATCTCCCTCGGTGAAGCAGTAGCGCATCTGTAGCCACTGTTTATCTGGGTCCTGCCTTGGTTGTATCCACATGGCTTGTCGCCTAGCCCAGAAATTGGCGATTCCCTTGTATCGTGCGACAGCCTTTGGTGTTATTCTCCATGCTCAACTGATGGATTCCTATATCTCCCATAGGTAAGCTTTGAATACGAATCCATTTTCCCTCTTATGCTTGGCTAGTGGCGCAGATCTCAAGACATGATATCTTGCTCCTCCTGACTGTGGTGTGGTACAAAAGACGATGTGCTCTAGTTCTCTCCATCCCATGAAAGCTATGAGAGGGATCAAACATGAGTAATGAAATTCCGTACCTGCATCCTACGCATCTTTGCAGTTTACTTGGAACAATTTTGATAGGTATGGCGCCCAACTCATGGAGGTGCCTTCTGTGCACTGAGCCGCAACAACAATGACTCCTACCGGTACTTCATCTTTGCAGAATTTTCGTAGCAGTTTGAAGGCTAAGATTTTTTCTCCCAATTGCATCGCAACATTGTTGATCCATTTAATTATAATGCCTCTTGTTCCTCTCTCAGTGTCATATTTCTTCTTCATCTCTTCTGCCAATGTTTTTTCCTTGGACTTATTGTCCAGAATCAGCACGAGATCCATACCCTGAGTGGGTAGGCCTGTTATCTACGTGATAAGTTCGACAGTTATGGGGACGGGTTTGTCCAGCCATACATTCCCTCCATGTGTAACTGCTAACAGTTGCTTGATGCATGCCGACACATATTGGCCTCTTCCAAAGTGTGGTATCTTCAACAATCCTAGAATTCTTGTTCTATCTAGTCCAATTTCCCATAGGTGTGGTTGAGTGATGGTTTCTCTGAGTTGGTTCACAACTATTTTCTGCATAAGGACCTGTGGTGCAAGATATGGATATTTGGTTTCATCTGCTATGTCATGGTCAGAATACTTGAGCTTCTCGACGTGACCCAATAGTTGTGGGTCCACCTGTACTCCCTCTGGTATGCGAGGTAGTACAATCTCTGCAGTCGATTTCTTTCAAGGTGAGCTCGATATCTAAACTCAGTCCTCTTGTTGTGTTGGCTGGATGAAAGTTCCAACAACTCCTGCATGTTCCCATGTCCTCCACTCTGGCCATGCCCAGGTAGTTCAAGTGGTTTCCTCGGCTAGGTGACCTAAGCAAGGTGCTTGTGTTTCATGTGGTTTCTCCTCTACTCCCAGATACTAGTCCATTCTGTTCACTTCCATGACTGCTTCAGTATGTTTCGGTGGTATTTCCTGGTGGGTTTCTTCTTCTTTGTTCTGAGGCTCATGCACCACTATTGGTGTATCCTATTCCATGGCCTTTATTTGTGGTTGTAGAATATCCTCTAGTGTTGGTATGGACTCTACTGGGATTTCCTATGGCGACAAGATTTCATCAATATCGACGATCTCCAGTGGTTGCTGCTTGTTTTCTTCCAGTGGTCCTTGTGACCTAGTCTAAGCCCTGGTTGATCTGGCTATTTGGCCTGGTTCAACAAGTTTTGATGGTGCCATAATGGTGTCTGTCGAATGTTTGCTAAGTTCGAATGGCTTTGGTGAGCTCTGTGGTTTCACTATGTTTGTTCTAGCCGTTGTTTCTATTTTTCTATTCTCCTTTCACGAATAGACTAACTATTGTTGTGGTCGTGTGTTGTATGGGCTCGTCATGAATCTTGTCAAGGACGCTTCCTCCATCATGTGATTAATGCACCATAATTGTGGGTTCAATGCATCTGTGACGGTTTTTTACTTGCCATTATGCCTACTTTGCCATCTCCAGTTGACACGTTTAATGTGACATCCCATCTGTCCTTGCCTTGCTTTAACTCTGCCTCATGATGTCATGTCAACATGCTTTTGTCGAATTTCATTTTCCTGCTTGTTTCCTTTTTCGATATAGCTATTATCATTTCCCTTGCTGGCTTCGTGTTTCGTATGCAGCTTGTCCCTCATGTTGTGCACTTTTTTATTTTTTATTTTTTTTACTACGCAGTGGGTGGTCGACTGTCCTTGTACAACTTCAACCATCTCCCATTGATCATTCCTCTCATTTCTGCGCCTACTAGATCTCTTAACTGTACAACTCCTCTGTCTGTGACAAATTTTACCTCATATGGTCCTAGCCAATGCATTCTCATCTTTCCTAAGTGCTGCAACAATTTACTGTTGTAGAATAATACTACATCTCATTCCTTGAATGTCTTCCTCTTGATGTGGTGGTCGTGCCAAGATTTGTCTCTTTATTTCTGTACTTGTTGGTGGAATCCTGCCAAAATTCGATCTTCCTCCATCGACAGTAACTGATTCAGTCTTTCCTGTACTACACCTCATTATGTCATGTTTGTGATAGTTTCTACATGTAGACTGGGTATTAAAAATTCTAACGACACTACTTCTTCTTGACCATAGACTAGTTTGAATGGTGTGTGGCCTGTCAAATTTTTGCATGTGGTTCTATACACCCATAACACTGTTGGTACCTTGAAGTCCCAATTGTCCCTGTTGACATTACATATCTTTGTCAAGGTGTTCTCTAGAATTTTGTTGAAGGCTTCTACCATGCCATTTTCCTGTGGATGATACGATGTGCTTTTTTGGTGATGAACTTCAAACTCTTCGAGCATCGCTCAGATGGTCTTGTTTATGAAGTGCGTTCCTTGGTCACTCATCAAAATTCTTGGGCACCCAAATCTAGTAATTACTTGTTCAAACAAAAAGTGTGCAACTGCCTCTGTGATACAATCTTTTATTGGTGCGGCTTCCACCCATATTGTTAGGTATTTCTTCATGGTGATAATATATGTCGCCCCTAATCTTTTGGTTGGTGGGTTAATGGGTCCCACAAAGTATATCGCCCATTTTTCGAATGCCTGAAGTGTCACTTGCGGTCGTAGTAGAATTTCATCCCTTTTGTTGGGTTTGCCTACCCTTTGAAAGACATCACATTGCTGACAGTACTCTTTCGAGTCTCTGTGGATTATTGGACACCATAATCCTGCGCGTAGTACCTTCTGCGTGGTAGCTTTTCCTGCATAATTCCCTCATTCTATTCCCTCGTGGGATTCTGCTAAAATTCTTGGTCATTCATAGTCTAGTACGTATCTTCGTAAGATGTTATCTGCACCCATATTCTATATATGTCCTACAATCAATTGATAATCAGTTGCATGGACTACCAGGTTCTTCTTCTATGCAGTGGTATATTCTTGCGGCACAGTACCTGTGCTCAAGTAATGGATGTTCTCTGCGAAGTAATCATCTGCAATTTGTACTGAAATAACTATGCATCTGTAAAGTTGTCTTCTAAATTCGTGGTTCCTCTCCATTTGTGAACCTCGATAGGTGGTCAAGTCCTGCATTCATTTTTCGTGGTTGAAATATTACCTCAAAGTTGAATTATTGAAATAGCAATAACCATCGACATATTCTCCCCCCCAACACTGGCTTGTTGACTAGGTATTTTAGGGTTGAGTGATCTCTAAACATCTTAAAGTGCTTTCCCAATAGGTAATGTCTATATTTTTGTAGTGCATAAACCATATCTAGGCCTTCTCTTTCTGTCGTGTTATAATTATGTTCTGAGTCTGATAATTTTCTTCTTGCGAACACTATCGGGTGATCCAAGTCTCCTGCTTCTGGTTGCACTAAGATAGCTCCAAGTGCTATCGTTGATGCATATACATGTACATGGAATGTATTCTCCCAATCTAGATATACCAATATTGGTGCGTTGACCATCTTTTCCTTTAGGGTATCCATACCGTGTTGGCACTCATCGATCCATTGATACTTTGTATCCTTCCTTAACAATTTTTCCATTGGCGCTATAATCTATGCGTAGCCTTTGATGAATTTCCTATAATATCCCATATGTCCTAACGTTGCTCTTGGTTGGCAGACTATTTTTGGTGCTGGTAGATTAACAATGACTGCAATTTTGGCCGGATCCACTAGAAAACCTTGTTTGCATACTATGTTTCCCAATAGTATCCCAAATGGTGTTCCAAATATGCATTTCTTGATATTCAGTGATATCTAGCATTGTCTACATTGTTCTAACATTATTCGTAAAACTTCCACATGGTTTTTTAGTAATCTATACACTGCCCAATCATCCAAGTATACTTCGAGGAATTGATGGATGAATTCCTTAAATGCTGCGATGACCACTCTAGAAAATATCGCAGGTGCATTCTTCAGTCCAAACGACATGATTGTATACTGATAAGATCCCCATTCTGTCATGAACGTGGTCTTGTGTCTATCCTTCTGTGCTATATTAATATGATGATATCCTGAGAATCCATCGGTGAATGAGTAAGCTTCATGGCCTCCTACGTTCTCGAGTACTTCGTCCGTGAATGGTGTGGGGAATGGGTCCTGTAGGCATGCATTGATCAAATTCCTCAAGTCGATGCATATCCTGATCCCTCTTCCCTGTTTCTTGTCTTTTACTACCATTAGGATTATCCATTATGATTCTTCGACTGGTTCGATGATGTCAGCCTCTAGCATCCTGTCGATCTCGTCTTTAACTTTTTGTTTTTATATGGGGTTCAATCTATATGGTCGTTTTTTAATGGGTCTCACATCAGGTCTGAGTGGTATCTTCATTTCTCCTAATTCTTCGGCTATGCCTTTCATCTCTGTAAAGGTTGTGGGAAAAAGTTCGTTGTATTCGCACAACAATTCTGTTATGCTTTCTAGTGTCTATTCGTCCCAGTAATCTCCAATGATGACCATTTTGGGTTGCTCAACGGTCCCTATGTTAACCTTATTTATCTTTATTGGTGCATAGATGACCTCTGACTCTAAGGGTGGTCCTTCCACATCTCTCTCTCCTTCGACTTCTTCAATCTGAATATCGCGTGGATCATCTTCATCCAAGGCTTCCTCCTGTACGTGGTAACATGACAGTAGATGACTGTCTGCTTATTCCACTGTTTTACCACTATGATAGATTCTACTTTTGGTTCTTCAATGAATATGACGTTTCTTATTTGTTTTAGGGCCACGTCTATGTTGGGGTTCTCATCCTCGAATGAGAAAGTGACTGTAAAGTTCTATTGGAGTGTCACTCATGTCTTGGTACCTTTATGCATTTCCTAGTCCGTATACCAATTCGGTGGTATGCCCTCTAAAGTATGAATGAAGTGGTGAGACCATTCCTCCGATGGCGTCATTTTCCATAGCGTTTTACAAGCCTCCAAGTGTTCTACTGGTGTGCCTAGTCCATCATATTTATGTTGTTTGTTATCTGTCTGTTCTGAACCAAACCTTATGTGCATTAATCACTTACATTGGTACCAATCTATGATAGTCTCTTTGTGTGCACCCCACCATATTGCGGGTGTATCCTTTAGTGCTAAATCTAGTGCTATAAATCTCTAGTTTTCTAATACTTCATCTTCATATTATGTCAAGAAAGTTTCCAAATCATTTAGTCCATGAAAACTGGGTGGTTCTCTGATTTCTGTGCCAATCCACCTTACTGCCCGATCCATTCTAGCACACCTTCTCATGGATACTTCATGTAGTCTTTGTTTCCAATTTTATAACCCAGTGTCTGAGTCTATTGTACATGAAGTAATGCTTTTCCAATTGAGTACCCCATCTGCAGTTGGGTTTATATATTCTGCATCGCACACAGTTGTTCTGTACAAATGGCCAATCTCTTCTAAATCTAGACAAGTGGGTTCTACAAACCTGTCACCTTTTGATGGGTCGAGTGGGGCTATGACCCTATAGTCCCCCGACTCAAATGTCATTTTTATGGTTTTTAAGTTAATTATGGCATGGTTGTCGAATGCCCAATCCAAACAAAGTAGCATTGGGTAAGGTGTTGTTTCGTCTACTATTTTGATGACTTCAAAGTCTGTCTTAGTGCGCACACCATCCAGTTCTACCATCACTCCTTTCAGTCTACCTATTGGTAGGACTCTATGTTGATTTTCTAGCTTTAATTGAACAGTTGAGTATCCCAGTGTAGGTTCTCCCATGCATTGGCATGTAGCTTTTTGTATTACATTCACTTCGGATCCTAGATCTAGTATAATATATCCCATATTGGAATCCCCAATGTTAGCATTTAGTCTAAATTTCCTACTTGTTCTTCTTCTTGTGTGTAGGTGGTTGACAGTTTTCAATTCTGGCTTCTGTTCTGTCTTGTTGATACATTTTTCTAGGATGTTTTGCAATATTTTGACATATGAAGGATCACTTAACATTTTGATGCATGATTGAAAAAATTCTTTGATAGTACTTACTTGTTCCTTGGGTTGTATTCTGTTGGTATGGTCCAATGATGGTGGCATTTCATATTCCAGAGCTTCCTTGCTCTACTGTGCAATTGGCGCAATGTTATCCTTTTGGAATTCTTGTCGGGCTTCTGTAAATATCTCCTTCTCCTTATGCACGTTGAACTGCTTCTTGGGGTCAGTGTTCTTCTTTACCCATTAGTTCTATGTTGGTTCCTGTCGAACTGCATCATTTCCTGTTTTCGTTCCTCCTCGAGTGACGATGTCATTGTTTCATCCATCATCCCTTGCTTCGGCTGAAATCCACTGAACATTCTAGTTATTTTGATTCCTTTTTTCCTTGATCTTCACAAGTAATTTTGGACATTCCTCTGTATCATGGTCTGATGCACGAAAATACATACAAGTCGTTGGTGGCAGTGGGAAGTCCCGTGCATAATGTCCTGGTTGCTGGAAATTGTGACATGTGACTGGTCCTCTACCGCATCTGAAACCTCCTCTGGCTCATCCTGCTCCTTTATAAGCTGCATGATCACCTCGCGACATGTTATACTGTGTTCCCAGATTATACTGCACGATATTTTAATGGGGCTATGCCGGTTTGTACTATGGCTGCATGTTATTGTACGGCTATGGTGCAGTATTATACTGTTGTTGCATGGTGTTGTATGGGGCTGGGTCTTGAGTGAACTATGGTGTTGCTTGCCTGGTCATCATTTCTACCTGTACCCTGTATGTGTCTGATGTTCTTTCCCGCATCAACTCCATAGTTCTGCAATCTTTGTCATCATGGCTGACTGTCCTGCAAAAGGTGAAATATGAGTTCTTTGGAACTATTTGGTATTTCTACATCATCGTGTTGTGGTAAGGGTCGTGACCCAGTTTATTTCATATTTCACACCATAATCCTTCCTGTGGTAGTGGGTTTGGCATCCCCGTCACCATATACTGTGCGAATGTTGGGCATTCATTGTTGTGGTGTTCTTCCGTTCTGCAGGTAGTGCACCAAACAACTTCTCGTCTGTCCTTGTTCTTATTCTAGTTCATCTAAAATGTTAAGTTCTTCAAATCCTCTTTCAGTTCTTCGATAGCCAGGTCCATTTGCTGGTACTGATTCTCTTCCAATTGCAAGGTTGCCTGCGTTTGAAACTTATATTGTCGTAATGGATATTTTAAGTGTGGGAGTAGTGAGTTGACAAGAAGGTGTCAATGCTACATATCAATCATAAGGTATTTTAACTTTCCTTTTAATCTCTTGAATCTTTGATCAATCTCCCATACCGATTTTCCTGGTTTCTGTCTTATTTCAATCATCTCATTCATGTATTGATCCTCTGATCTCGACTTCTGGAACTCATTTATCAATAGTTTCTTAATGTCGTCCAGTGTCCTTGTCATTTTGGGAACACTGTTTGTTTCTAGACTCATGTACCATTCTAGTGCTCGATCTTTTAGTGTCATCGCTAGCTATGAGATTTTGGTGTCTTCATCAGTGATCTTCTTTGCTTCCCAGATCTTTGCACAAATGAATAGATTCTTCTCAGGGTATTCTGCTACTTCTCCTCGAAACTCTGGTAATATGATAGTAGGATCGTTTCCTTCCACTCCATATATTGAGCTACTCCCTCCTCCGTGCGGTGTAGATACTTGACTAAGGTTGCCTGAATTGGCTCCTTTAGTTGTTTCTCCTTGAGTAGATGTACTTCCTGATGTCGGACTTCCTATGGACTTTGGTTGTCTAAACAATGGTGTTCTCTTTGGTGTATTGGTCACACATGGGTTTATGGGTTCCACACTAACATTAATGTGAAAGGGATGGTTTCCTTCTCCTCCTGTTCTTGGGTCTCTTGTTTTCCTCTCATACATGGCATGCAGGATTTCCTCAATCTGCTCCACAGCCCAAAGATCCTCTACCTCTTCCTCATCACTTTCCAATCCCTCCCTCTCGGATATGACTCTCTTCTTGGTATTCACCTTATACTTGTAGGGTGATCTGCTATGCGTTGTTCCTGATGATGCCAAGATCCACTTAAGCTAGTCATCATCCATGGAGTCTACTAGGAATTCCTATGGTGACAGGATTTTGTCAATATCAATGATCTTCGATGGCTGCTGCTCATTTTCTTCCAGTGGTCCTTACGACCTAGTCTGAGCCCTGGTTGATCTGGATGTTTGGCCTAGTTCAGCGAGTTTCGATGGTGCCATAATGGTGTCTATCAAATGTTTGTTGAGTTCAAATGGATTCATTGAGCTCTATGGTTTCAATATGTTCGTTCTAGTTGTTGTTGCTATTTTTTTGTTCTCCTTTCGTGAATAGACTAACTATTGTTCTGATCGTGTGTTGTATGGGCTCGTCATGAAGCTTGTCGAGGATGCTTCCTCCATCATGCAATTAATGCACCATAACTATGGGTTCAATGCATCTGTGACAGTTTCATACTTGCCATTATGCCTACTCTGCCATCTCTAGTTGGCATGTTTAATGTGACATCCCATCCGTCCCTGCCTTGCTTTAACTCTGCCTCATGTTGTCCTGTCAGCCTGCTTTTGTTGGCTTTCATTTTCCCGCTTGTTTCCTTTTTCGATATAGTTGTTATCATTTCCCTTGCTGGCTTCATGTTTCATATGCAGCTTGTCCCTCATGCTGTGCGCTTTTTTATTTTTTATTTTTTTTACTGCACAGTGGGTGGTCAACTGTCCCTGTACAGCTTCAGTCATCTCCCATTGATCATTCCTCTGATTTCTATGCCCGCTAGATCTCTTAACTATACATCTCCTCCGTCTATGAAAAATTTTACCTCATCTGGTCCTATCCAATGCATTTTCATCTTTCCTGGGTGCTACAATGATTTATTGTTGTAGAATAATACTAGATCTCCTTCCTTGAATGTCTTCCTCTTGATGTGGTGGTCGTGCCAAGATTTGTCTCTTTCTCTCCATACTTGTTGGTGGAATCCTTCCAAGATTCGATCTTCCTCCATCGACAGTAACTGATTCAGTCTTTCCGATACTGTGCCTCGTTCTTTCATGTGTGTGATAGTTGCTACATGTAGACTGGGTATTAAAAATTCTAACGACACTACTTCTTCTTGACCATAGATTAGTTTGAATGGTGTGTGGCCTGTCAAATTTTTTCATGTGGTTCTATACACCCATAACACTGCTGGTACCTTGAAGTCCCAATCGTCCCTATTGATGTTACATATCTTTGTCAAGGCGTTCTCTATAATTTTGTTGAAGGCTTCTACTGTGTTATTTGACTGTGGATGATACGGTGTGCTTTTTTGGTGATGAACTTCAAACTCTTCGAGCATCACTCAGATGGTGTTGTTTATGAAGTGAGTTCCTTGGTCGCTCATCAAAATTCTTAGGCACCCAAATCTACTAATTACTTGTTCAAACAAAAAGTGTGCAACTATCTTTGCACTGCAATCTTTTACTAGTGCAGCTTTTGCCCATATTGTTAGGTATTTTGTCGTGGTAATAATATATCTCACCCCCATTATTTTGTTTGGTGGGTGGTTCCTCTCCATTTGTGACCCTCGTGGTTCCTCTCCATTTGTGACCCTCAATAGGTGGTCGGGTCTTGCATTCATTTTTCGTGGTTGAACTATTACCTCAAAGTCAAATTCTTGAAATAGCAATAACCATCGACATATTCTCCCCCCCAACACTGGCTTGTTGACTAGGTATTTCAGGGCTGAGTGATCTCTAAACATCTTAAAGTGTTTTCCCAATAGGTAATGTCTATATTTCTGTAGTGCATAAACCATATCTAGGCCTTCTCTTTCTATCGTGTTATAATTTTGTTCTGAGTTTGATAATTTTCTACTTGCGAACGCTATCGGGTGATCCAAGACTCCTACTCTTGGTTGTGCTAAGATAGCTCCAAGTGCTATCGCTAATGCATCTACATGTACATGGAATGTATTCTCCTAATCTAGAAATACCAATATTGGTGCAGTGACCATCTTTTCCTTCAGGGTATCCATACCATGTTGACACTCGTTGTTCCATTGATACTTTGTATCCTTCCTTAACAATTTTTCCATTGGCGTTGTAATCTATGCGTAGCCTTTGATGAATTTCCTATAATATCCCGTATGTCCTAACGTTGCTCTTGGTTGGCAGACTATTTTTGGTGCTCGTAGATTAACAATGACTGCGATTTTGGCTGGATCCACTAGAAAACCCTGTTTGCATACTATGTGTCCCAATAGTATCCCAAATGGTGTTCCAAATATGCATTTCTTGATATTTAGTGATATCTGGCACTATCTGCATGGTTCTAACATTAGTCATAAAACTTCCACATGTTTTTTTAGTAAGCTATACACTACCCAATCATCCAGGTATGATTTGAGGAATTGATGGATGAATTCCTTAGATATTGCGATGACCACTCTAGAAAATATCGTAGGTGCATTCTTCAGTCCAAACGACATGATTGTATACTGATAAGATCCCCATTCTGTCGTGAACATGGTCTTGTGTCTATCCTCCTATGCTATCTTAATCTGATTATATCTTGAGAATCCATCGGTGAATGAGTAAGCTTCGTGGCCTCCTACATTCTTGAGTACTTCATTCGTGAATGATGTGGGGAATGGGTCCTGTAGGCATGCATTGTTCAACTTCCTCAAGTCGACGCATATCTTAATCCCTCTTCCCTATTTCTTGTCTTGTACTACCATTAGGCTTATCCATTCTAATTCTTCGACTGGTTCGATGATGTCGACCTCAAGCATCTTGTCAATCTCGTCTTTNAGGTCTGAGTGGTATCTTCATTTCTCCTAATTCTCTGGCTATGCCTTTCATCTCTGTAAAGGTTGTGGGAAAAAGGTCGTTGTATTTGCACAACAATTCTGTGATGTTTTCTAGTGTCTGTTCGTCCCAATAATCTCTAATGCTTACCATTTTGGGTTGCTCAATGGTCCCTATGTTAACCTTCTTTATCTTGATTGGCGCATAGATGACCTTTGACTCTAAGGGTGGTCCTTCCACATCTCTCTCTCCTTCGACTTCTTCGATCTGAATATTGCGTGGGTCATCTTCATCCGAGGCTTCCTCCTGTACGTGGTAACATGACAATAGATCGTTGACTGTCTGCTTATTGCGCTGTTGTACCACTATGATAGATTCTACTTTTGGTTCTTCAATGAATATGACGTTTCTGATTTGTTTTAGGGCCATATCTATGTTGGGGTTCTCATCCTCGAATGAGAAAGTGACTGTAAAGTTCTGTTGGAGTGTCGCCCATGTCTTGGTACCTTTACGCATTTCCTGGTTCATATACGAATTCGCTGGTATGCCCTCTAAAGTATGAATGAAGTGGTGAGACCATTCCTCTGGTGGCGTCATTTTCCATAGAGTTTTACATGCCTCTAAGTGTTCTGTTGGTGTGCCTAGTCCATCATATTTATGTTGTTTGTTATCTATTTGTTCTGTGTTAAACCTTATGTGCAGTAATCGCTTACATTGGTACCAATCTGTGATATTCTCTTTGTGTGCACCCCACCATCTTGCGGGTGTCTCCTTTAGTGCTAAATCCAGTGCTAGAAATCTCTGGTTTTGTAATGATTTGTCTTCATATTGTGTCAAGAAAGTTTCCAAATCATTTAGCCCGTGAAAACTAGTTGGTTCTCTGATTTCTATGCCAATCCACCTTACTGCGTGGTCTATTCTAGCACACCTTCTCGTGGATACTTCGTGTAGTCTTTCTTTCCAATTTTATAACCCGGTGTATGAGTCTGTTGTACATGAAGTAATGCTCCACCAATTGAGTACCCCATCTGCAGTTGGGTTTATATATTCTGCATCATGCACAGTTGTTCTATACAATTGGTTGGTCTCTTCTAAATATAGACAAGTGGGTTCTATGAACCTGTCACCTTTTGATGGGTCGAGTGGGGCTATGACCCTATAGTCCCCCGACTCAAATGTCATTTTTATGGGTTTTAAGTGAATTATGGCCAGGTTGTCGAACGCCCAATCTAGACCAAGTAGCATTGGGTAAGGTGTTGTGTCGTCTACTATTTTGATGACTTCAAAGTTTGTATTAGTGCGCACACCATCCAGATCTACCATCACTCCTTTCATTCTACCTATTGGTAGGACTCTATGTTGATTTTCTAGCTTTAATTGAACAATTGAGTAGACCAGTGTAGGTTTTCCCATGCATTGCCATGTAGCTTTTTATAGTACATTCACTTCGGATCCTAGATCTAGTATAATATATCCCATATTGAAATCCCCAATGTTAGCATTTAGTTTAAATTTCCTACTTGTTCTTCTTATTGTGTGTAGGTGGTTGACAGTTTTCAATTCTGGCTTCTGTTCTGTCTCGCTGCTACATTTTTCTAGAATGTTTTGCAATATTTTGACAGATAAAGGATCACTTAACATTTTGATGCATGATTGAAAAAATTCTTTGATAGTACTTACTTGTTCCTTGGGTTGTATTCTGTTGGTATGGTCTAGTGATGGCAGCATTTCATATTCCGGAGCTTCCTTTCTCTACTGTGCAGTTGGCGCAATGTTCTCCTTTTGGAATTCTTGTCGGGCTTCTCCAAATATCTCCTTCTCCTTATGCATGTTGAACTGCTTCTTCGGGTCAGTGTTCTTCTTTACCCATTAGTTCTACGTTGGTTCCTGTCGAACTGCGTCATTTCCTGTTTTCGTTCCTCCTCGAGTGACTATGTTGATGTTTCATCCATCATCCCTTGCTTCGGCTAAAATCCACTGAACATTCTAGTTATTTTGATTCCTTTTTTCCTGGATATTTACAAGTAATTTCGGACATTCCTTCGTATCACGGTCCGATGCGCGAAAATACATACAGGTCGTTGGTGGCAGTGGGCAGTCCCGTGCATAATGTCCTAGTTGCTGGAAATTGTGACATGTGACTGGTCCTCTACTGCATCCGAAACCTCCCCTGGCTTGTCCTGCTCCTCTGTAACCTGCACAATCACCTCGCGACATGTTATACTATGGTCCCTGATTATACTGCACGGTATTTTAATTTGGCTATGCCGATTTGTACTATGGTTGCACATTATTGTATGGCTATGGTGCAGTATTATACTGTTGTTGCATGGTGTTGTATGGGGCTAGGTCTTCAGTGAACTATGGTGTTTCTTTCCCAGTCGTCATTTCTACCTGTACCCTGTATGCGTCTGATGTTCTTTCTCGCATCAGCTCCATAGTTCTGCAATCTTTGTCATCATGGTTGGCTGACTTGCAAAAGGTGAAATATGAGTTCTTTGGAACTGTTTGTTATTTCTGCATCATCATGTAGTGATCCTTTGAGCTCGGCTTCTGGAACTCATTTATCAATAGTTTCTTAATGTCGTCCAGTGTCCTTGTCATTTCGGGAACACTATTCATTTCTAGACTCATGTACCATTCTAGTGCTCTGTCTCTTAGCGTGATCGCTAGCTACACGATTTTGGTGTCTTCATCAGTGATCTTCTTTGCCTCCTAGATCTTTACGCAAATGAACAGATTCTTCTCAGGGTCTTCTGCTGCTTCTCCTTGAAACTATGGTAATCTGATAGTAGGATTATGTCCTGCCATTCTAAATACTAAGCTACTCCCTCCTCCATGCAGTGTAGATACTTGACTAAGGTTGCCTGAATTGGCTCCTTTAGTTGTTGCTCCTTGTGTAGATGTACTTCCTGCTGTCGGACTTCCTATGAACTTTGGTTGTCTAAATAGTGGTGTTCTCTTTGGTGTATTGGTCACACATGGGTTTATGGGTTCCACACTGACATTAATGTGAAAGGGATGGTTTCCTTCTCCTCTTGTTCTTGGGCCTCTTGTTTTCCTCTCATACATGGTACTTAGGATTTCCTCAATCTGCTCCGCAGCCCAAAGATCCTCTACCTCTTCCTCATCGCCTGCCAAGCCCTCCCTCTTGGCTACGACTCTCTTATTGGTATTCACCTTATACTAGTAGGGTGATCTGCTACACATTGTTCCTGATGACGCCAAGATCCACTTAAGCTAGTCGCCATCCATCAAGATCAGGTCCAAGGGTTCCTCCTCCTTCTTCTCTTTATCCTTCCCTCCTTCCATTCCTCCTCTCTTTGTTAGTGCTTCCCACCTTCCCCCATGCACGTAGGGAAGTCTAGCTGTCTGATCCCATTGTCATTACACCTTTGTTATATAGCATTATCTTGATAGAAGTATATAGTGATCGAATGTACCTTCCTCTGGGTCCTTCATAGGAGCTCTTGCTCAGCTGCACTGTATGACTTTGTTGTGTCTACCGCAATTTTCGTGATAAATCCTTCCACAATATTATTAAGCCAAAAGCTAACTGCGCAGGTGAATTTTCTTTTCACCTACTGCAGCTGTTGGATATGTAATAGAGTCCAATCTATCTGTCAAATCCAGTTTGTCGCATGGTTATCCTTTAACCATAATATCCACTCCTGTAGTAGATGCGGAAAATCACAGAAAAAGACTTCGTGTAAATCCGTAAATACGTATTTATCTAGGTATTTACGTGGTGTGATCCTGGGGTTCTATTCTCTTTCTGTGAAAACTCTAGCTCTTTATTTCTCAACCAGCCCTTGATTTCTTCTCTCTTGGGATTCCCAAGGTCTCAACATTCCCTTCTAACGACTCCTTCAGTTCTTATTCATTCTATCTTGTCTACTCAATCCTCTCTTGTTCCTATTAACATGACAACAAAACCATTTGTTGGTTACTATTTCCATTCTCGGGTTGTCTGAGTTATTGACCCAGGGTTCATTTCATTCGGGGTTCCAACAAAGCCTCTAAAACTATCGTCCCTCCTGGTAAACTAGAAGGCAACACAACACCCGGAAGGTACTGCACAGTCTCACTTGAGATAACTTTAAATGGGTGACTGTAAGACTTAGGTGTTTATAGCCTAGGACAAAGTAGGGGATATGGGTTTCTTGATTAAATCTAGGTACCGTGAGATGTAAGGTAAACTACTTATTCCTTGAAGTCGCATACATATATCCCACAATTTAATTCCAGCAAAGTATAAACAGATTCATAACAATGTATTAACTCATTCATCAATCTTAACCATTAATTGTTGAAAGAAAGTAGGGACATGCATACATTCAACACATTACGCATGTATTGTCATGGTTCACCCCCTCCTTGGCTACATCCACAAATATTTGGCTCTTGGCTCTTTTATTATGGCAGTTCTGTATCTCTAGCATCGTGTGCTTATAATTCTCCAAAAAACTGGGTAAGATCTATGTGAGGCAAACTAGATCGCACCAGGATCTACAACTTGTGGTCTAATCCTCATATCTACCTTCCCTTTTATATTCTTTTCTCAACATCTTACAAAATCGGTTCATACAACTAAAAACATTACATATCTCCTATTCTCATGCGTGGTTGCAGTCTTCAAAATGTCACTCCAAAGCCTAACCCTCAACCACAACAATAATAACAATAATCATCCCTATATGATACTTTCATATCTATATTTATACATTTTGGGATCTTCATCCTTTTACAGAATATTACCAAAAACCTAACCCTTATTACGTTAGGTCTTTCTCCCATGCACATGTTTTTCTTCCTCCAACTATCACTTTCTTTTGTGCACGCTTTCTTGCATGCGTGCGTGCTATTCTTTTGCTAGTTGTTACTTCAGTTTTCTGCACCTTTTCTTTCCCAAGATTGTTCTTCTTTCCCCTTAGGACTGGTGCCAACAATGCCTAAAACAAAGGTCTTATGTAGAAGTTACAACCCTAGGAAGTTGAGGTACCAAATTACACCAACTTACCCATAGGGCCCACATAAGTTTTGGCGTTTCACCTTCTAGGGTTAGGTTTTTGGATGTATGGGGTTTTGGAATTCATGACTAATATGAAAAGGGCCTCTGGAGCCTCATTGTAATAGATTTATACTCATATGGTTGTGCGTAGCAGCCACATCTCTTCTTAGAGATAACTACCACCATTTGAGCAAGTTTCAGTTCTATAGTTTTACAGTTTCAGCTTATTTCATTATTTAATAGAAGATGTTGTTCAGTAGATGTTGGCACAGGGGAAAACCCAGGGTTCAATACTCAAGAGCGCATCAAAAATCCCTAACTACTGGCCCTTTTGGAAACACCTGCGAAGAAGATGCAGTCTCACCTGAAGTAGCTTTAAGGGGTTGCAGGACACAGGTGTCTACAACCAGAAGGAATGTAAAGTGGATTCAAAGCAAGAACACACAACAACCTAGTATTATTTTATCTTCCTTAAACCTACTGCACAAGTTATATTTCATATCTAACATAATATCACAATAAAAACATCAAATGACAGAGAACACAACATCAATCACACATAACACAAGATATACGTGGTTCACCCTCTCTCTAGGGCTACATCCACAGAACTGTGCTTTATAATATATTAAGATGAAAGCATACAATTCTATCTGTGCTATTAGCTAGCAAATCTTCTCTCTTCTCCTCTCTGTCTCCCCTCCCTACACACCCAGCAGCAGGGTTGATCTTCGCACCAAGCTGAAGATCTACAATAGCAAAAGGCTCCTGCACACAACACTTATTTCTCACACAATAGTACTCACTCGATCACACAACAATAATGAATCTCAACCACCCTAGCACCAACCATAACAAAAACCCATCCCATTTCCTTTAGAAATTTATTTATACATTACAATCACTCACCGACAGCCTTAGGCCAAGACCTAAGTGTCAAAAACCCTAGATACCAGAACCCTAGGTGTCTAAAACCCTAAGTCAACTTGACCTGCGTTTTCGGGGCTTTTCCAGCCTGTCTTTCCTTCCTTGTCACACGGTGCTCCAAATCATCCAACKATGGATTTTTCCTCTTGTTGAGTTGTCCATGATCCATCTTCTTTTCTGATCTATAATCCTCGATCCTCTCATCCAACAACCTGCTTTCTCTTACTTCGCACCATCTTTTCTGCTCTTCTGCTCACTTCGACCTAGTATTAGTCACTATGTCTTCCATGCAGTTCACATTCCTTCTTTTCTGCCTCAATATTCAATTACTTCCATAGCCAAGGGCTAATAGGCCCCCAACACTCACCTGTGACTTGTCCCGAGGCACTTCAGACTGCACAGGGCATCCTATGCATTCTGCTCTATTTCTCCCTTCTATGTGTATACTGTCTTTTCTATGTCTAATACCCAGTTTCAACTGCACCTGGTACCTAGACCCTTTTCCTTTTTCTTTTACTAAGAGCTACGAGGAAGTTGGTTGTTGTAATACAATTTCAATCGGCTCCCATTCACCAACCCTTCCTTCGATTCTCTAGTCAAATTCTTCAACTGCACAACTCCTCCTTCTGTAACATAGGCTATCTCAAATGGCCCAAGCCAATGCATCCTGAACTTCCCTAGATGTCCCATGAACTTACTATCATATACCAATACCATAACTCCTTTCTCGGATTCTTTCTTCTTGATATGCTTGTCATGGTAGGCCTTTTCTCTTTCTTTCTGAACCTGCTGGTGAAATCCTGCAATAAATCTATCTTCTTCTAGTTCGACCAACTAAAAAAGCCTCTCTTGCACAGTGCCAGTGTCATCCATATATGTAAAGGCTACAATTCTCAGACTAGGAACAAAATATTCCATGGGTACCACTGCTTATAGACCATAGACCAGTTTAAAGGGGGTCTGCATGGTCAATTTCTTGCAAGTGGTTCTATAGGCCCATAATATTGTTGGTACTCTCAAATCCTAGTCATCCCTATTCACACTGCATATCTTCATCAGTGTTGTCTCCAAGATCTTATTAAATGCTTCAACTGTCTCATTTTCTTGTGGATGATAGGGTGTGCTCTTTTGATGGTGAACCTCAAATTCCTGAGTCAGGGCTTCAATAGTCTTATTAATAAAATATGTGCCTTGATCGCTCATAAGGATCTTTGGGCATCCAAACCTAGTTATGATATCATCAAATATGAAGCGTGCAACTATAGTTGCACTACAATCCTTAACTGCTCTCTCTTTGGCCCATCTGGTCAAGTACTTTGTCGTAGTGATTATGTATCTAGCTCCTATGCACTTTCCTGGTGGGTTTATAGGTCCCACGAAGTCAATGGCCCATTTCTCAAAGGCTTGTAAGGTTAGATGGGGTTCTAATGACATTTCATATCCTTTGGATGGTTTTCCAACTCTTTGGCATACATCGCAAGCTTTGTAATAATCCTTAGCATCTCTGTGTAAAGTTGGCCACCAAAGGCCAACTCTAAGAACCTTCTGCATTATTTCTTTCCCTGCATAGTGTCCTCCTACGATGCCTTCATGGGCTTCAATGAGGATCAATGGTTGCTCTGCTTTCATAACACACCTCCTCAATATCTCATCAAGTCCCATCTTGTATAGCTATCCAACTATAAGTGAAAAATCTCCAGCGCGCACTACCAACTATTTCTTCTAAATAACCATATAGTCATTAGGTGCCATTCCTGTTGACAAGAACTGTACTATCTTCATGAAGTGATAATCAACCTTCCTGATGGCCAACAGTTGTGAATCTAACAGTGTATTCTCCAAACTAGTAGGTTTCTCTCCATGTTCCAACCTTGAAAAGTGGTCAGGACCTTTGTTCATTCTTCTTGTCTTAACCACGATCTCAAAATCATATTCCTGGATTAATAGAAGCCATATGCATATTCTCCCCCCCAACACTATCTTTTTGACTAGGAATTTCAACGCAAAGTGATCAATGAACATTTTAAAATGTCTTGCCAATAGGTAGTGGTGAAACTTCTGCAGCACATACACCATGGCTAAACCTTCCCTTTCAGTGGTGGTGTAATTAATCCCAGGTGTGGATAGATTCCTGCTAGCAAAGGCTAATGGGTGGTTGATGTCTCCTATTCCCAGTTGTGCTAACACTGCTCCTAGTGCGATAGAAGATGCATCGACATGCACATGGAATTCCTTGCTCCAATCTGGGAAAACCAGAATAGGTGCGGTAACCAGATTTTGTTCCAGTGTGTCGAAGCTCTGCTGGCATTGTTCTATCCATTGAAACTGACAGTTTTTTTTCAAAAGCTTCTCCATGGGTGTTGTAATCTATGCATAGCCTTTAATGAACTTTATGTAGTATGCAATATGTCCAACACAGTGCGCATCTATTTGACTGAATTACGAGGGGGCATATTGACTATATTGGAAATATTATATGTATCCACCAGCAATCCCTGCTTGCATACAATATGGCCTAAAAACAATCTGAAGGGTGAAAAGAAGATGCACTTCTTCAGGTTTAAGGAAATCTGACACTGCCTGCACTTTTCCAAAATTAGCCTGAGACATTGAATATGATTTTTCAAAATACTGAAAACAGTCCAATCATCAAAGTATGCTTCTAGAAATTTATGTAGGAACTCCTTGAATGCTTCGACCACCACCCAAGAAAATATGGCTGGTGCATTCTTCAATCCGAATGACATTACTGTATAGTGGTAAGATCCCCATTCTATTGCAAATGTGGTCTTATGGCAATATTCCTTGGAAATATTGATCTGATGGTATCCCAAAAATCCATCGGTGAAGGAGTAGACCTCCTGTCCTATTACATTGTGTAGCACTTCATCAGTGAATGGTGTAGGGAATGGGTCATGAAAACATGCAGCATTCAGCTTCCTTAGATCTACGCAGATCTTGATCTCTCCTATCTTCTTATCCTACACCACCATAGGTCTTATCCATTCCGACTCTTCAACAGGTTCTATGATTCCTACTTCTACCATTCTGTCTAGTTCAGTCTTCATTTTTTCCTTATATTTGGGGTTCAATCTGTAAGGTATTTGTTTGAATTGCCTTGAATATTTTTTTAAGGGAATTTTCATATCTCCCATGGGCCATTTAATGCCCTTCATACCAGTGAAATTGGTTGGAAACAACTCCTGATATTCATGCAATAACTCTGTGATCTTATCAATAGTGGCAGCATATCAATAATCTCCAACATTAGCAAGATTCAGTGTTTGTTATGTTCCAATGTTGACTTTCTTGATTTTAATTGGTTGTCCAATGAAAGGTAGCCTAACTCCTGGTCCTTCTATGTCTCTTTGGCCTAATTTTTCAGTGATGTTCACCTTCCTAGGATCATCATCTTCATCAGCATTGATATTGTAACATCCTTGCAATTTCTGAAGTGGTGTAGTCCATTCATCCTCTTCTTTATCCAAAGGGAATCTAGGTGCCTCCTCGAACACTTTTTGTCTTACAATCTGTAATACTTGATCCACTGTAGGATATTGGCTTTCAAATAAGAAGGTAGTGGAATTTTGTTTATTTTTTTGGTAGTTTAAAGACTAGTTTTCCTTGCCTGTCTTTTCTTTTCGTTTCTGTAAGGTCTGAGCTAGCAGGGAGTCTGGTTTTCCATACCAGCTTTCCCTGAATTTTTCTTGACTGTGTTTTTCAGGACCCATAGAGGTACACACGGCCTGCACAAGGTCTACACGCATGTACCCACACCCTATCCTCTCACAGCCCGCGTGTGAATGCTAGATGTAGAGGTAGCAGTAGCGTGTAGAGTTCAGAGAACCTCAGAGCAAGTCCTCCTCTTCCCTATCAGAATCACACATTCTCAGGGGGTTTTCTGGAATTTTGTCTGAGTCTTGTTTGCTAGCAGTCCTATCTCAGATTTTTTTTTCCTTATTATTTTTTCCTTGCATTATTTGTTTTTTTTTTGTTAGAAAGAGTATCCAAGCCTTCAAGGGATCCTGGTTATCAATATCAGTGGTCTCTTCTTGGTTTGGTCTGTCTGTTTTCATTTTTTCTTAGAGTTTAGATATACATGCGGCCTGTAGAAGGTCAGCCCGCATGTACACACCCTCTATCTCTGTTCAACGTGCATTCACACACGTGTTGTTTGAGTAACAGTCACGTGCTTGTACAGGATACTTTTTGTTAAGGGTAAGGCAATCATCCTTTCCCTTACCCCTACCCCTTCTTTTGTAGGTTAGAAGGATCTAGGTATTTGGATGAACCCTCAGCCATGCATGGCCGAGAGTTTCAGTTAACTCACCCATAGCTTTTTTTATGTTGGCAACTTTCCTTTTTTCTTGCTTTTGTCGGTCCACGCGGGCTATTTTGGGTCAGCCAGCGTGTACACGCATGCAGTAATGGATTAGGGTGCGTGGGCCTTTATAAAAGAGGATTTTGAAAGAGTTGTTCAGTAGTGTTTTGGAAAAGAAGGGATATGAGTTGGTATGATGCCAGGTAAGCATGTGTGGTGCAATTTAGGGTTATAACACATATTCTCTCACTTTTGGTTGAACCTTTGATGAAGAAGCCTGATCTCTTTCGAATTCCTTTCTTGCCTCCTCAAACAATTGTTTTCTTTATTTGCATCAAAAGTTTGGGTCTTCTCTGCAGCTTTCCTGACTCTTGATTCTTATGTAGTCTTTCCCTGGGTCACTTTGTATTCTCCTGTAACAACACCTCCTCTAGTGATAACAATGACTCTGGGATTTTCTCCTCAAGGTTCTACTTTGATTTGTTGTATTTACTTGTTTCCTCCTCATTTCTCCTGAATTTTGGCTAACAACGCAGGACAATCTTCTATGACATGTTTGAATGAGTTGCAGTAGCTGCAATTGGTACAAGGGTTCTTACAGTCCCTTACCAAGTTTCCTGGATGTGTGCAATTATAACATATGATCTGTCCTCGACCTCGACCCATACCTCCTCATCATCCTCATCCTCTGAATCCACCACGAGGGTTGAAGTTTCCTCTTCCTAGGTAATTGTACTATGCAGTGCTTCCTTCTTGATGTACTTCACCTTGAATCTTGTTTATGTCCCTTGACCTTTCATGCATGAGATCATAAGCTCTGCAATCCCTGTCATCGTGTCCTATCGACTTACAAAGCGTGCAATACATATTTGTGGGTGTCTAGACATATTTTTGCAGATAGTAACATTCACCAGGGCGATGTCAATTTCTACATACCTCTCACCAAGGATGGGTAACTTTATTTAAAGGACTCAAGGCTCTAGATACCAAATACTCATGAAATGGAGGACAATTCTCCTTGTCGTGGCCTTCTAATTTGCATCTAATACACCAAATATCTTCTCTTTTATATTTTCCCTTGTCTTTCTTCATATCTTCGACCTGCAATGATAAGATAGTTAGCAAACTCAATATTTGACTCATATCTGAGCTGTATTTTTCCATAGGGGATGATTCTAGTTTCATAGTGATGTCTAGTGTCGTAGCCTAGGAAGCAATATTCTATTGCATCAAATAACTCTGATGTGTGGTAGGAGGGTAGCAATGAACCATTCCTTGTTCTACTCATATGGGATCTGAAAACTCAAACAAATTGTTAGGGTTTTAAACATATGATCAAACTCCCACATAGGTTCAGTTGTTCTTTGCTTGATTTATTTTAGTTCTGTAATGCACAGTGACTCTGACTTGGGTTTCTTGAATTCTACAATCAGTGTAGTTTTGATCTGGTTTAGCAGTTTCGGCTGGGCAACTCCTTGGACAAACTTCATGTACCAGCTCAGTGTGAGGTCTCTTAGGGTAGTGATGAAATGATCTCGTTTAACAACTTCATCAGTGATATTCTTAATACTCCATACATCTTCAATAGAAACCAGTGTTGCTCAGAATCTTCAAATCCATCTCCCTTAAAGGTGGGTAACCTCATCGCGTTAGCCATAGATATTCCTAGGTTTCTTGACTGATTGTGCATTGAACCACTTGTACCAGTACTCTGAGTGCTTTGATAACTTAGGTTACTCTGGTTACTTAATGTTGTTGAAACAACAAGAGGAGTAATAGTACTTACTTCAATGATATGCACAGTTCCTGTAGTGTCTATCTCTTCTCAACGAGGTTCTTCAGTCTTTTCTTCTCTTGGTCCAATGGATCCTGACTGTTCTTCACTCATTATCTCTTCCTCTTCCCCACTATAGAATCCTTCCTCCTGTAGAAGAGTTTCTTGATCTCTCTCAAACAATTTTGCCAAAGGAACTTCTCTGAATATCCTTCCACTATGTGTATGTCTGATCTCTGTGTCATTGTCATTGTCTGAATTATTGAACATTAGCTCTTCAATTTGACCCACTACTATATCTTCAAGATTTTTCTCTCATGAAATAGCATCTTGATATTCAACTTCAGAAAATGTAAAAATTTTCCTCTAGGTCCCTTAAAGAAATATCTCTTTGTTTGGCTATATGACTCTACTCTATCAATAGAAAACTCAGTGATATAAACTCCAATGGTACTATCAAACCAATGATCCATTGCTCTTGACATGGTGTTATCAACTCTCTTAACCTTCTTGATCAACACCAATGTCCAAACCACAGGTGGCTTAGATCTGATCTCGAATTGGGTATCTGCTAATCTGGCTAACCGCTCGTATAGATCCTTATGAATCCTTCCCAAGAAAATATTGTACATATCAGTAAAGATATACCTTCCCAACCAATCCTTTGTACTAAGATTAGGGTTCTTTTTCTAGGCTTCATTGAAGTCCTTTTCTTGATCTTCTATCCACTTATGAATCTTTGTATTTGATGGAAACCACCTTGGCGCTCCCTCAAGAAGATCCTGGTCCCGACAACAAAACCATGTGTTGGCACAGGGGCATACCTAGGGTTCAATACTTAAGAGCGCACCAACAAGCCCTAACTACTGGCCCTTTCAGAAACACTTGTGAAGTAGATACAGTCTCACCTGAAGTAGATATAGGGGATTGCAGGACATAGGTGTCTACAACCATAAGGAATGTAAAGAGGATTCAAAGCAACAACACACAACAACCTAGTATTATTTTATCTTCCTTAAACCTACTGCGCAAGTTATATTTCATATCTAACACAATATCACAATAAAAACATATCAAATGACAAAGAACACAAAATCAATCACACATAACACAAGATATATGTGGTTCATCCTCTCTCTAGGGCTACGTCCACAGAAATGTGATTTATAATATATTAAGATGAAAGCATACAGTTCTATCTGCACTCTTAGCTAGCAAGTCTTCTCTCTTCTCCTCTTTGTCTCCCCTTCTTGTGCACCCAGTTGTAGGGTTGATCTTCACACCCAACTGAAGATCTACAATACCAGAAGGCTCCCAC
>JASDQU010012781.1:147700-180428 GCA_032191745.1 Picea mariana
ACCATAGTTAAAAGAATTACAAATAGAGTTGGACGAATTGTTGAAGAAAGGGTACATATGTCCAAGTCTTTCACCTTGGTGAGCACCAATACTTTTCATCAAAAAGAAAGATGGAATCTTGAGGCTATGTATTGACTTACGACAACTGAACAAGTACACTATAAAGAACAAGTATACTCTACCCTGAATTGATGACCTCTTTGATCAGCTAAGAGGAGAAAAGATATTCTCAAAGATTGACCTGAGGGCAGGATACCATCAGGTAAGAATAAAGGAAGAATACATTCATAGGTATGGCATTATGAATTTTTAGTGGTGGCATTTGGACTGACCAATGCACCAGTTGTCTTCATGTGCTTAATGAATGGCATATTCAAAAATTATTTGGATAAGTTTGTCATAGTATTCTTGGATGACATACTTATCTATTCTAAGTTTGAAGAGGAGCATGAACATCACTTAAGACTGTTGTTGAAAGTACTGAGAGAACATCAATTGTATGCCAAGTTGAGTAAGTGTTCTTTTTATCAAAAGTAGATCCATTAGTTGGGACACATTATTTCAGAGCAGGGCATAGTAGTAGATCCAAAGAAGATCGAAGCCATTAGAGGATGGACAACACCCAGAAATGTGTCAAACGTTAGATCTTTTATGGGATTAGCTAGCTACTACAAAAGGTTCATAGTAGGGTTATCTAAGATTTCTCATCCCATCACTTCTTTGCAAAAGAAGGGAACTAAATTTGAATGGGCACTCAAGTGTGAAAAGAATTTTAATTCGTTGAAGGAATTACTTACTAGTGCACCTGTGTTAAATATTGTTGACCCAAATGAAATTTTTTTGGTATGTAAACACACATGTAAGGCAAGACTTGGGGGAGTCCTCACACAAAATTCGACATGCCATTGGATATGAGTCCAGAAATCTTAAGGAACATGAGAGGAACTATGCCACACATGATTTGGAACTTGTTGCCATTGTTCACACCTTGACGATGTGGAGGCATTATCTCATGGGGAAGAAATTTGAATTAAGGACAAACCACATTGGCTTGAAGTATCTTTTTGAACAACCGACCTTGAATGCTAAGAAAACAAGATGGCTGGCATTTTTAAGTGAATATGACTTCGATATCAAGCATATCAAGGGCAAGGAGAATAAAGTTGTTGATGCACTTAGTAGAAGAGTGCATATCATGCATGCTACTACTGTCAGTATTCATCATTCAGACTTGAAGAGAAGAATTTTAGATGGTCTTGTTACAGACCAGCATTACCTACAGGTAAAGGAAAGCTTACAACAAGGAGATGTATAGCAGAAATTAAAGGAGTATGAGATGAAGGAAGACATATTACTCATGCATAAAAATTGAATCTATGTTCCTAGTTTCGGAGAACTGAGGAATTTGGTATTGAAGGAAATGCATGATGTTCCTTATGCTGGACATCCCGGTTACTAGAAAACTATTACAGCAGTAAGAAGCTAGTTCTTTTGGTCGGGAATGAAGAAGGATGTTGTTTATTACATCACTCTATGTATGGAATGTCAGAAGGTGAAGGCTGAGCATAGGCAGCCAGTGAGTTTGTTGCAGCCATTTCCAATCCCAGAGAAGAAATGGCAAGTGATCACCATGGATTTCATCATAGGATTACCCAGAACGAATAAGAAACATGATTCAATCATGGTGGTGGTTGAAAAATTAACAAAGGCTTCTCATTTTGTGCCCGTGAAGACAACACATACAGTGGCTAATATTGCAGAAATTTTCATGAAGGGAATTGCTAGGTTCCATGGCATACCTAGGACAATCATCTCAGACAGAGATACAAAGTTTACCTCCAATTTATGGAAGGGATTGTTAAAAGGATTTGGCACAAATATAAACTTTAGTACAACATATCATCCCCAGACAGATGGGAAAATAGAGAGGGTCAATCGAATAATTGAAGACATGTTGAGAATGTATGTGATGGATAAGCCATCTAAGTGGGAAGATTAATTACACTTGGTTGAGTTTTCATATAATAGTGGGTATAAAGATTCATTAAGAATGAGCCCATTTGAAGCCTTGTATGGTAGGAAATGCGATACTCTAGTAATTTGGGACAACCCAACAGATAGAATGGTACTTGGGCCGGAGTTGCTCAAGGACATGGAAGACTAGATGGTTAAGGTCAAGCATAATTTAAAGGCACCTCAGGATAGACAGAAAGTCTATGCAGAAAAGAACATGACAACTAGAGAATTTAAAGTAGGGGAGCATGTACTTTTGAAAGTGAAGCCTAAGAAAATCTCTTTGAAATTGGGTAGTTGTACAAAGCTGGCAGCTAGATTCTGTGGTCCATTTGAAATATTGAACAGAATAGGGCCAGTTGCATACATGCTTGCATTGGCTACTTCCATGAATGTGCATAATGTAATTCATGTATCTTTACTAAATAAATATGTACATGACCCTAACCATGTTATTGATTGGCATCTGATTCAAGTAGAGACGAAGGGAGATTTTCAGGTTCAGCCAGTGCGAGTATTGGACAGAAAAGTCAAAATGCTACAGAATCGAGTTATAAAGCTTGTAAAAGTTCAATGGACCTGCTACGGTCCTAAATATGATACTTGGGAGCATGAATATGCCATGCGGGCAGAGTACACACAAATTTTTGAACAAATTTGAGATTTAGATCTCTATTTTGTATATGCACTAAGGATAGTACAAAAGTAAGAGGGAGGGGATGTAACACCCCAGGTTTTGAACCCCCATTTTAAATAATGTATTGTTACAATGATGAGAGGCCAGGGTGCCAAAACAATTATTAAAAGGCTAGTGTACCCAAGACATGTAATGTTTTTATCATTATTAATAATAAATACATGATTGGTTGCTAGACAGAAAAGGACTAGAGTTATAGAGGGATATGATTCCACAAGAGAGGGGGATTAAGGGGCTAAGTGTTTATTCCTATGTTAATTACCCTTTTTTACTAAGGGACGGGATCGATTACGTGATCTTCTTGGGGAAGGCTAGGAGTTTCTTGATTCCCCACTAATTTACTTAAACCCTCCTATGATTTGATGGGGGGGTTTGACTGATGGCTTGTTCATTGATTTCCTATACGTTCATTCATTTTCCTTCACGCACTTTCATGTACCCCCTTACCCATTCATTGATCCATCCTCGTGGACATCTTGTCTTGGGAAAGGGAACCGAACTGCTGAAGATTAGCCATGGGATAGTTGGCTGTAGTGGTCATTGGTGTGATCCAGTCATGATTTGAGGCCTGCATGTTAGATATGCATTGGCCTGTGTCCAACATTGCTCACAGCTATGAGTTCTGAGAGTTACAACATTGAGATTTTGGACCAGTTGTGTTGGAGACCGAATAAGGAGAAGGACTGCCTGAGGGACTGCGTGGCAGAAAAGGGTGGAGGTTCATTTTCTCGAGTGGTGCAACCTAGGTAGAAGAGAGTTGCGTACTTGGACTGCTGTGAGATATGGGAAGCATTTGAGAGCTTGGGTGTTGACTGGTTTGGGAAGCCAAGTAACACTCTGGAACCTTCCTTGTGGATTCATAGCCTTGGCTTGGGGGTGACACTGTTGTGGAAGATTTGGAACAATAGTGTCTACAGTTGGGTGGAAAGTCCTTGGTCTGTATCCATTGGTTTCATATTTCATAAAGATAAGTTCTCTTTGTTATAGTATCAATTGCATGTATATGAATGTATTTCTTCTGTATATTTAATTATCATTTAATTGAATCTTTAGACTATGCATGCTTGGTGACTATTGTTGTGCATGTTGTTAAAGTCTTTCCTTTTATGCATCCTTAAATTTTAAAAAGGTATCTGTAAGAGAATGAATTCCAAGGGTGGGCTTGAAGGTAGTGTACCCTGTCCTGTGGGTGGTTGGGTATGTTACACATCCACTGATCAGATAGTGGACACACAAGTCAAGGGCACTCGCCAACAATGGATCCAGCTTTATTGGGTTGTCAAGGCAGGGGAAAATCCTACACCAAGGAAAATGGCTCACCAGGGGCCAAATCCAGCATAATTTTCCTCACCTGATGGGGGAACTCAATGCAATGGAGACCAATTCTTCCTAAGGGGGGAGGATGGTGGATATTGGTGACCACCCACCTCTTCCAACTGGCTCCTCGTGTCCATTTTGATTCAACACGTCTTTCTGTACTGCTTTATAATTGTGAGTTCTACACTTTTGGGGATGTTTTAAGTATCACACATTATACAGGTGGATACATGTGGCCTCTCGCCTAATCCAACTAGCTTATTTTGTATGGTTTCATGTCATCACATCTTGTTGTACTTCGAGGGTTGTTTTGGGGTCCTAAAATTTGTTTTTTTGACTCGCCACAGTCAGACTATAGACAGAGTCAGATTTTGATGGAAGAATGTGTATCTCTTTGAAATACCTTTCTAATGGGCTATCACACACCTAAAACAGAGGTCGTATACAAAAGTTATGACCCTAGGAAGTTGAGGTACCAAATTACACCAACTTACCCATAGGGCCCACATGACTTTTGGCATTTCACCTTCTACGGTTAGGTTTTTGGATTTCTAGGCTTTTGGAATTCATGAGTAATATGAAAACGCCTCTAGAGCATCATTGTAATCCATTTATGCTCAGATAGATGTGTGTAGAAGCCATGTCTCTTCTCAGAGATAGCTACCACCATTCGAGCAAGTTTCAGTTATGTAATTTTACAATTTCAACCTATTTCCTTATTTAATATAAGATATTGTTCATTGTATATTTGTGTTATTCTTTCTATATCTGTGTTTATTGTATTTAGTCTTTTAATTAGTTCGTTCCCCTCCTAAATCCAGATCGTCTTATTTCCACCCTGAGATGGACAATTTTATTGATGCACACTTCTGCTCAGTTGACCAAATTGAGATCCTTTCTTCAAATTCTTATATGGAAATGTAATGAATCTGTTCTTTTGGAATCCACTCTTATCCTTTCTTTTCCAATAATTAGAAGGATATGTCTTATGCCTAGACTGATCATAACAACAGTTTCCCTTCCTTATAGTGTCCTCCAATGTCTTGGGATTATCAAATTCAATTATGTCCTAATAGGACTATGGAAATACACTAAGGAAAAACAATATTCTTTCATTTTATTTCTTGAGGTAAGGAAAATACCTCAACATATCCAAAAATCTCTTAGCATATGCATCCATGGTAAGTTTTCCCAACTTATTCTCATGGAATTCCTTTCTTTTATCATCAAAGTACTTCTCCGATAGGTATGCTTTCCTAAAGTACTTCTCAAACTGCTTATAGGTCAGTTTGATTTATTTTAGTCCCTTGAATTCCTTAAGATCCTCTCACCAAATAGAGGCTCCTAATTTATATTGACGATGAAAATATTTTCTTTTATATTGTTTGAGTAATCATGTACCCGAAAATACTTCTTCAAACCCAAAAACCATGCCTCAACTTCTTCTCCCTTCTTGATTTGTCCATCAAAGGTAGGTGGCTAATATTTCTTGAATTCTTCAATCAGAGAACTCTGCGAATGTCTCTTCCTTTTCTTCTTAGAGACACTTGATCTAGTATCATTGTTGGATATCTCCATGGAAGAAATGTTCCTGTTGGATGACTTTGTGGAAACACTTCCACCAAATTTACTTTTCTTGGCATCTCAATGCCTATTCTTGGAATAACTCTTTCCTATATCATTATGGTATAATCCATTCTTTTGGGCATATGAAGGGGTTTTCAACCTCTCCAACTTTTGTAAATATGCATTTCTAGGACCTTGTTGTAGATGCTTTTAAATCTCAGAAAATATTTGCAGTAGCATTGCATTAAGTTCTGCCTATTCATCTCGAGCTCTCATTGTTTTCCTTCAGACTTACGATAATAGCTACAAAATATGGAGGGGTTTCTCTAGCCCTCAAACCATCAGATTCCTCATCTATGAAGTGTGATGTGTCCTCCATGATACATTGTACAATTCATTTCCACTATTCTATCTGTTGAAATAAAAAAGCATTGTTATCCATTACATCAACATTTGAATCATGTAGTCTTGGTAAAATAAGATTTTCTTAAACAATCAAGTGGTCTGGCGACCCATTCAAGCCTAGATTTTGCAATTTTCTCTGATACCACTCTGTAACACACTCGACCCCCTAATATTTGCTTAGGCTAGTGGGATGTTCAATTTTTCTCTCTTTACTCAAGGTAAATATTCATGTCCATCAATTGTTTAAGTGAATAATTCTCTTATCACAACATCCATTAGATTAACTCTTATTAATTTACAATGAAATCCCTCCACAAAGTCTACTAAGGTGACCAGGGACCTAAACAACCTCAATTGGATGATCACATTCACCTCTCACAATCAAATCGATGATTTGTATCTACTTGAATTCATCCCTATTGAAATTCTCAATCACCAAGGTCAACATCCTTTCCAATGGCATCATTCTGAAGGATCGTTCTCAGGGATCCAACGGTCCTTAAACTCCGGAATACAATAGCTCTAATTGCATCGGTGCCTCTACTTACTATAATATTACTCTCCACTTAAATTCCAATTCTTTGTGATAAAGAATGGGACCCACATAATCTACAACTGAGATGAAATCTCACCAACACATCGATCAATGGTCCGCCTCTATTCTTGGAATCCGTCCCCATCAGAGTGCCTCCACTCTGGTATCATGGACCACTCCAACCACACACATTCTAACAAATTGAACAAATCTTGTTCGCTTCATCTATCAATCATGGTGGGCTCGGAGGTTATAATTGCATGGCATTTAAGGTTCTAATTCCAATCTCCTCAAATCAAACCATGTCAGATACAATGGCCAAAAAATCATATGGTACACCTACTGTCATATCAACGATCCTTGGACTCATCAATCATCATAATCCTTCACAACCTTCCATCCAAGCCTCTTAAATCCTTCCTTTCTATGGACTCATGACTTGTATCAATGGTACAGGACTTGCTGATACCATTCTCTGATATATCAATGATTGTCATTGATCCATTTCTCTCCCCATCAGAGTCCCCACACAACCTTAAACTAGGCCACTCTGACGACCACATCCTCCGACCAATGATTAAGATCTTCTTTCTATGTCTATCCAATGGATATGATTCCTTCTTACTTAAAACAATGGTTTTCTTCATGGTAACAGTCTGAATCATGACATAACCAGTTTAGGATTCCTCCTAGGTCTTTTCTAAGGTTCTACCAGACTGTTGTAGTCTAAGGGAAAGTATGAGATGATTACTGGTAGATCTTTACATATAGTAATACACACTAAAACATCATACAAAAGAACACATAAACATACAAAATATGTGAGAGAACCATCAATTCATTTTATTATATTCATAACAACCTCCTCCATTCCATTACATAGCCATATGTGTGTGTACATGTGATATATAGTTTCTAGTCAGTTACATTTCCTACCTGTTAGGTCATTCAACTCTAACTGACTATTCGACCAACTTTCTTAAATGACTATTGCAGTCGACTGGTGGGTCTAGTCGATGGGGCCGAATATCCCCTACGACACCCCCTGCCCACGCTCAATTCCTTCCTTGTCCTGAGCAAGGGGGGAGTGTGGCTGGTATATTGAAAAAAAATCTTTACAAAATGAGAATGAGAAAGAGAATTAGAGAAGGAAAATATATTGATGTTGAGCACTGTTGGAGTCCCTTTGCTTGTTTGTCGGTGGCTATCTCATGGATTGTCTATTGGTTGTACTATTTGATCATTTTTCTCTTGAGAAATTTCCCACTCATGCATTCTTACATTTGGAGGCAGTGGAGATACTTTGACCTATTCAAGGGATTCTTCTAATTCTTCCATGACTACCTCTAGAGTCCTTGACTAATGGTTGATGACTAGAAATTTTGACTGGGATGTTGTGGGATTGAAAAACTAGAAGTTCTTTTGTTAAGTTGATGTAGCCCGCAACTTATCTAGTTGTGGTATCCCTTCAAATACTGTCTGGTAAATTTTCGCGAATGTGTGCAACAAGTGATGGGAGAACATATAAAATTCTTCAATGGAGTGTTGTGATTTGATTCCTACTAATTTTAGTTGTCCCAAGAAATCCAACTTGTCGGTTAATGAGGCCTCCCGTACCAAGATCAACTCTGGGTTGAATTTTTCTTCAGATTCCTTTATTTTCCATTTGATCAAGTCAATATGTTTAGTGGCTTTATATGTTTCCATTTGTGATTTGGTTTCCTCTCATAACCATTCATTCTCTTGCTTTTCCAGTTCTATCTCAACTACTTTTTACTTTGCAATATGATTCGCTATGGCTGCTTTACTTTTTGAGTCGGTTGCAAGGTCCCTTTTCTTCTTTAAATAATCAACTATTGTTCTCTGATATTTGATTTTTATATAAGTTGATGCAAAGTATGTCATCTAGTTTTTTAGTACTATATGTAACATTGTTTCATGTGAAGTGACCCATTGCAGTTTTTGATGTTCCTCTTTGAATTTCTCAAATTTTGCTTGCATGATTGCTATTGTTTGTTGGGCTAGACCATCTTGGTTATTTCTCAGTATCCTATTGTGTAGCTATTTAAGCTCCTTGTTTTCTTGTCTCAGGTGCTATATTTTTGCTTTATTATTGGTGCTTGTGCTTATGATCTCTTTGATCAACCATTTTATTGTTGTTAGCATGTCAATTCCTTTTGTCGACTAGTCAATGCCCAATTTTTCTTTTTCAAGAAATACATCATCCATTAGTATTTGTTTCTCTTTATTATTTATTTATGAAATTTAGGTGATATCTCTTGAAGCCCTCTTCCAACGAGTTGTTACTTCTTTGGAAATCTCATTATATAAATTCATCAGTTGGGAATCTGACATGACTTCATGGTCGAATATTATTTCTCTTGGTGGTTCTGTCAACCTGACTGGTTTAAAGGTTGTAAATGTAAGTTCCTTAGAAGTACTACTTTTACTATGTACGGTGTTCTTTTCCTTGCTTGGATCTTCTGGATTTTGTTGCTCTGTCATGTTTTTTGTTCCTTTATCTATGTCGTTGCATTTTTCAGAGTCCTTGTTTACTGGGTTTTCTTCATTGTGCTCCCTTATTCCTGGTTGTGTAGAAGCATCCCGTGTGCTCCCGTTTCCATTATTTTGTTGATCTTGTGCATTGATTTTCTCTGTGTTTTAATTTCATTCTTGAGGATTCAAATGACCTTTGTAGGGGATTTATGGTAGGGTGCTTGAATTTTGGAGTGATCCTTTTCTATCATTATTTCCTTATTTATGTTGTTCTTATGTTTGAACAATCTATGGGCCACTTTTCCTTGCTTCCTCATTAGATATTTCCGAGGATTCTATGTTGTCCATTGGTATTATACTTGGCTAGGCATCGAATAAATTATGTGTGGGAAGAGTATTGGCTAACCCCTGGATATCTTTGCTTATTCCTCCTTCTTCATGTGTCAATTGGCCCGCTTCTAGTGGGGTGACGTAGGAAATAGTTTCTTCCAATGTGACAATATTTTTGGTGGTTTCAATATGTACTATATGGTCGATATCCTCCGACCTCGAGGGAGATGCATTTTATGGATGGAAAATGTTAAATGGGGAGTATGAAATTGTTTCCTTTGATGATACTTGTCGTTAGAATTTCTTGGCTTTCTTTTTTTGTTCTGCTTTCTTCTTTCTTGTTCTTTTTTCTTCGATGACAGGAATAAGGTTGGTTGGTGGTGGTTATCTTGTGACATTAATTGTTCCTATTCTCTTCCGCTACTTCTTTGGAATGGTATTTTTACTAGGGTTGGGTTGAATTCTTTTTGACCGATGTGATTTAATTGGGGTTGACCATTATGTGTTTTGTTCTTTCTAACCTTCCAGTCTTTGCTTCTTTTGTCCTCTTGTTTCAATATGAGTGTTTAATGTTTCTATGGTTTTCCTAGCTTCGTCATGCTTCACATTAAGGATTTCCATAGCCTCTTTGAATCTCAACCGTATTCTTGACTTTAAAATATTATGATTAGTTGTTTGGTATTTTTCTCTTTGGTAGGCTCTTTCAGTTATCTTATTGGTGAAGATGGCTAGTTTTTCTCTTATCATGGGGTCATTAAAATCAAGAGCCTTGTTTGATTTAAATGTTTCTTTCCAAATAATATCTATATATTATGGAACTGTATTGGGGTCAATTTCTTGGTTACCCTTAGACGTTTTTTCCTATTTTCTTTTCTTGTTCGGTGTTTGCTTTGCTGGTATGCCTCCTTCCTTGTCGAGATATGATACAAATGAAACTGAGTACAAGGTCGATTTTCTTTCTTCTTCCTTATATCCATTAGTAAAAGGTGTCAAAATGGTTTTATTATCACTTAGTACCTTTGGTGGTATCGAGCATTTGATCCAGGTGGATATCGGTGGCCACCCACCTTTTCCATCTGGCTACAAACAATTTTTTGGCAATTTTGGCAATTTACTATTTTTAGTAGTTTTTGACTTCCTCGGACATTTTGAGGGCCTAAATGAAGGTTTTTCGGGATAGAGATTCTCAATCATAGCCTAAGGCTCTCATTGAGCCCCCAAAATTAATTTCCTCAATGATAACTTCCAACGAGCTATCATATGCCCTAAACAAAGATCGTATGCCAAAGTTACGCCCTCGGGAAGTTGATACACCAAACTACCCAAAATGGGGTCCACAAAACTGTTGGCTTTTCATCTTTTGGGGTTAGGATTTTGGATTTTCTTTATGATAAAAAGGCCTTTGGAGCCTCATTGTAAAATGACCTTCTTGTGAATTCAAGTAGTGAACACATCTCTTCTCATAGCTAAGCTGCCACCATTCTAGAGAGTCTTTCACTCTGTATTTTTACAGTCTTTGTACATTTTTTATCATTAATAGAAAATTGTGTATTACTGTATCTCTATATTTATGGTTGCATATCTAATACATTTATGTTATATTATTGGATATCCGAGATATCTCTGTACATTTCTTATTTATATCTCTACTCTTATTTCGTGCTGAAAATAATCTGGATCAGTGGCATCAGAGCAGGCTACTCTTGATTGTTTTTCAGTGCATGTCTCCGATGAGGTCCAAGTATAGAAATTTGGGTCTCGAGCTTGTCTCTCTTGAGGATAATCTCTCTCGCATGCCCAAGAGACCCTCCATGGCGGAAGAAAAGAAAAATGACAAAGTAGATGACTCTATTAATTTGTTACTTGAGCAAGCTATCACGTGACAGAGGGACGAAATGATGGAGAATTTTTCTCACATCCTTTAACGCCTTCCAATAACAACAGGAATGTCTTCATAAAGCAGCCACTTTCAAGGCACCTCTCCTTTCAAGGTACAAGTTAATTTTGATATTCCCATATTTGAAGGACAGATAGATACATATGCCCTAGAAAAATGGCTAAATCTGTTAGAAGGTTATTTCTCTGTTCATAATTTCTCTGATAGGGAAAATATCACCTTTACACTCCTTAAGGTTCTCCCCCATGTCATTGGTGGGAAAATTACTAGGAGAAAAGTTCCACAGAGGATTCTGGAATATATGGGGTCGAGCCCACTTGGGATTTTTTTGTGGATGCGATAAAGGAATAGTATTACCCTATTGGCAACTATGAGGACCAACACATGAGATGGACCACACTGCGGCAAGAGAGGGGCCAAGTAGTCCCAGAGTTCACCAATATTTTCCATACCTTACACACCAAGATGGGTATCAAAGACTTTGAATGACATTTGGTTCTGAAATACCATGGGGCTCTACATAGATACATCCAAACTAAAATGGATTTTCTAGACATCTCATCACTCGGTGTTGCTTATCAATATGTTGTTAAAATCGAGTAGAAATTTAAGCACTAGAACAAATGGGAGTTCAGGTCTGCAAAACCACAACAAAAAACGTATGATCAAAAAGACCCTAACAAACAATCTCCTAAAAACCAGACCATGAAACAGGAAAAGAAGGGTCACGAAAAGACGAAGAAGGACACTAGAAAATGGTGTGATTTCCAAAAAATCCCCTAGCACGACACCGATGCATGTCGCTCAAAACAATCATTGGTGGCTGAGATCAAAGACAAGGAGCCAAAACCTGATTTAGAATTTGATTTAGAAAATATTGATAGAAGAAAGATCATCGATGCAGACCCCACTGCTATTTTCACGACTGCATCAATTCAACCAGAAGAACCCATAGATCTTGCAGAGGGGGAGTGCCTTTTTCATTCACAGATGTGGGTGAAGGGGACCCCACTACATTTTATTATTGATAGTGAAAGGTAGAAGAACCTCGTCTCAACAGAGGTCATCAAACAGTTGGGATTGTCGACAACACCACACCTGCAACCATACAACATTGGGTGGCATCTCTAGGGACGAGATCTTTGTGTCAGCCAGTATTGTTGATTTTCATATGGCATCCATACCTTCAAGGATGAGGTATTATGTAATGTTGCTCTGTTGGATGTTTGTGATGTTCTCTTGGGCCAACCATATATGTGGAAGCACCATGCCATCTATGAGTCTCGACCCTGTAGTGTCATTGTTACTCTGGGGGGTCATCTCTACAGGATACTAGAGGTAGTTCCAACTACTGTCCCACCTAAACAATGCCACAAGGTAGTATTTTATACTACAAAATTCAACTTCTTCATAATTTGTTCAAAAGGTGAACAAAAGGATACTACAACCACTAACGCCTCAGCCGAAGCAACTTCTTTCCAGTAAAATCACGTCAAAAATAATGCAACAACTCACAAATATTCCTTCTGCACCTAGACATTTCATGTATCTTGACTGGTTGAACAGATTCAACCCCGCCAACAACATGTTCCTGAAATCCTTCCACAGTGCAACGTCTCCAGCAAGGCAAGCAATGCACCAAGATTCAATCACTTTCCCCTCTCCCCCGGGAACTCAACACAATAGAGATTGTTTCTTCCTAAGGAGAGAGGATTGATCCAGGTGGATATTGGTGGCCACCCACCTTTTCCATCTGTCTCAAAACAGGTTTCTAGCAATTTTGGCAATTTACTATTTTTAACAGTTTTTAACTTCCGGGGCCATTTTGAGGGCCTAAATGAAGGTTTTTCGAGATTGATCTTCTCAATGATATCCAACGACTTGGATTAATACCCAAAAATGAATCTCCTCAATGATACCTTTCCAATGATCTATCGTGTGCCCCAAACGGAGATCATATGCCAAAGTTATGCTCTTGATCATTTTTCAGTGCATGTCCCCGAAGAGGTTTGAGTATAGCAAGTTGGGCCTATAACTTGTCTCTCTTGAGGAAAATCACTCTCACATGCCTAAGAAAACCTCCATGACAGAAGAAAAGAAAAATGAGAGAGCAGACGATTCTATTAATCTGTTGCTTGAGCAAACTCTCACGCAGTAGAAGGACGAAATGATGGAGAATTTTTCCTACATCCTTCGACGCCTACCGAAAAAAACAGGCATGTCTTCATCAAGCAACCACTTTGGAGGCACCTCTCCTTTAAAGGTAAAATTTGATTTTGATATTCCCATATTTGAAGGACAGATAGATGCAGATTCCCTTGAAAAATGGTTAAATCTGTTAGAAGGTTATTTCTATGTTCATAATTTCTCCGACAGGGAAAATATCAGCTTCACACTCCTTAAGGCTCTCCCCCATGTCAAACATTGGTGGGAAACATACTGGGAGAAAATTTCCACAGAGGATTCTAGAATATATGGGGACGAGCCCACTTGGGATTTTTGGTGGATGTGGTAAAGGAACAGTATTACCCTGTTGGAAACTATGAGGACCAATACATGAGATGGAGCACATTACAGCAAGAGAGGGGCTAAGAAGCTCTGGATTTCACCAATACCTTCCATACCTTATGCAAAAAGCTGGGTATCAAAGACTCTGAACGACATTTGGTTTTGAAATACTGTGGGGCTCTACATAGATACATCCAAACTGAAATGGATTTTCTAGAAATTTCATCACTTGGTGTAGCTTATAAATACGATGTTAAAATCAAGCAAAAATTTAAGCACAAGAACAAATGTGAGTTTGCATCTGCAAATCCACAACAACCAAAGTATGATAAAGATGGCTCTAACAAGCAGTCTCCTAAAAACCAGTGCAAGCCACAAGAAAATAAGGGTCATGGAAAGACAAAGAAGGACACCGAAAAATGGTGTGATTTCCAGAAAATCCCCTGGCACAACACCGATGAATGTCACTCAAAACAGTCATTGGTGGCCGATATCAAAGACAAGGATTTGAACACTGATTCATAATCTAATTCTGAAAATATTGACAAAAGACAGATCCTCAACGCAGACCCCACTTCTATTGTCACAACCACATCAATTCAACCAGAAGAACCCGCAGATCTTGAAGAGGGGGAGCACCTTTTTCATTCACATATGTGGGTTAATGGGACCCCGCTGCATTTTATTGTTGATAACAGAAGCCGGAAGAACCTCATCTCAACAAAGGTCTTCAAACAGTTGGGATTGTTGACAACACCACACCCACAACCATAAAACATTGGGTGACTTCGTGAGGGACGAGTTCTTCATGGAATCCAGTAGTGTTGATTGTCATATGAAACCCAACCCTTCAAGGATGGGTTATTATGTGATGTTTCCCCGCTAGATGTTTGTGATTTTATCTTGGGCCAACCATATATGTGGAAGCGACATGTTATCTATGAGTATTGACCCCGTAGTGTCATTGTTACTCTGGGGGGTCATCCCTATAGGATACCATAGGTATTTCCAACTACTATCCCACCTAAAAAATGTCACAAGCTAGTATCTCATACTACAAAATTCAGCTTCTTCACAATCTGTTCAAAATGTGAACAGAAGGATATTGCTACCACTATAGCCTCGGCCCAAGCACCTTCTTTCCAACAGAAGCAGGTTGAAAAGAATGCAGAAAATTGAAAAGATTCCTTTTTCACCCAGACATCTCATGTAGCTCGTCTGGTTAAACAGATTCAACCCCTCTAGCAACAGGTTTCTGACATCCTTCCAGAGCACAACGTCTCCAACAAGACAATCAATGCACCAACATTCAATCGCTTTCCCCTCTCCCATGGGAAATCAATGCAATGGAGATTGTTTCTTACTAAGGAAGGAGGATTCATCTAGGTGAATAACGGTGGCCACCCACCTTTTCCATCTGGCACAAAATAGTTTTCTGGCAATTTTGGCAAATTTATTATTTTTAGCGGTTTTTAACTTCTGGGGCCATTTTGAGGGCCTAAATGAAGGTTTTTCGGGATTGATCTTCTCAATGATAGCCAAATACTCTCATTGAGCCCCCAAAATGAATCTCCTCAATGATACCTTTCCAACGAGCTATCGTGCACCCCAAACACAGATCATATGCCAAAGTTACGCCCCCAGGAATTTGATACACCAAACTACCCAAAACGAGGTCCACAAAACTGTTGATTTTTCATCTTCTGGGGTTAGGGTTTTGGATTTTCTTTATGATAAAAAGGCCTTTGGAGCATCATTGTAAAATGACCTTCTTGATAATGCTAGTAGAGGACAGATCTCTTCTCAAAGATAAGCTACCACCATTCTAGCGAGTCTTTCACTCTGTATTTTTACATTCTTTGAACATTTTCGCTCATTAATAGAAAATTGTGTATTTTTATAGTCTTTCTACATTAATAGAAAATTGTGTATTACTGTATCTCTATATTTATGGTTTCATCTCTAATACATTTTTTTTATGTTATTGGATATCCGAGATATATCTGTACATTTCTTTATTATATCTTCGCTCTCATTTTGTGCCGAAAATAATCTGGATCAATGGTATCAGAGAAAGCTTCTCTTGATCGTTTTTCAGTGCATGTCCCTGATGAGGTCTGAGTATAGCAAGTTGGGTCTTGAGATTTTCTCTCTTAAGGACAATCTCTCTTTCACGCCAAATAAAGCCTCCATGGTGGAAGAAAAGAAAAATGACAGAGCAGACGATTCTATTAATCTATTGCTTGAGCAAGCTCTCACACGACAAAGAGACGAAATGATGGAGAATTTTTTCCACATCCTTCAATGCCTACCGATAAAAAAAGGTGTGTCTTAATCAAGCAGCCACTTTGGAAGCACCTCTCCTTTCAAAGTACAAGTTAATTTGATATTCCCATATTTGAAGGACAGATAGATGCAGATGCCCTAGAAAAATGGTTAAATCTACTAGAAGGTTATTTCTCTGTTCATAATTTCTCCAACAGGGAAAAGATCACCTTCACACTCCTTAAGGCTCTCCCTCATGCCAAAAATTGGTGGGAAAATTACTGGGAGAAAAGTTCCACAGAGGAGTTTGGAATATATGGGGTCAAGCCCACTTGGGATTTTTTTTGGATGCGGTAAAGGAACAATATTACCATGTTGGCAACTATGAGGACCAGTACATGAGATGGACCACACTGCGACAAGAGAGGGGCCAAGAAGTTTTGGAGTTCACCAATACCTTCCATACCTTACACACCAATATGGGTATCAAAGACTCTAAACTACATTTGGTTATGAAATACCATGGGGCTCTACACAGATACATCCAAACTCAAATGTATTTTTTGGACATCTCATCACTCAATGTTGCTTATCGATATGATGTTAAAATCGAGGAGAAATTTAAGCACCAGAACAAATGGGAGTTCGGGTCTACAAATCTGAAACAACCAAAGTATGATAAAGATGACCCTAAAAAAGATACTCCTGAAAACCAGTCCAAGCCACCAGAAAATAAGCATCACGGAAAGACGAAGAAGAAGACCAGAAAATGGTGTGATTTCCACAAAATCCCCTGGCATAACACTGATGAATGTTGCTCAAAACAGTCATTGGTGGCTGAGATCAAAGACAAGGAGCCAAACCTTGATTCAGAATCTGATTCAGAAAATATTAATAGAAGACATATCATCGACGTAGACCCCACAATTATTGTCACGACCGCAACAATTCAACTAGAAGAACCGACAAATACTGAAGAGGGGGATCGAATTTTCCATTCACAGATGTGGGTGAAGGGGACCCCGCTACATTTTATTGTTGATAGCGGAAGCCATAAGAATCTCATCTCAGCAAAGGTCATCAAATAGTTGGGATTGTCTAAAACACCACACCTGCAACCATACAACATTGAGTGGCTTCGCTAGGGACCAGATTTTCATGTCATCCAATAGTGTTGATTGTCATATGACATCCATCCCTTCAAGGATGAGGTATTATGTGATGTTTCCCCGCTGGATGTTTGTGATGTTCTCTTGGGCCAACCATATATGTGGAATCACCATGATGTCTATGAGTCTCGACCCCGTAGTGCCATTGTTACTCTGGCGGGTCAACTCTACATGATACGAAAGGTAGTTCCAACTACTGTCCAACCTAAAAAATGTTGCAAGGTAGTATCTCATACTACAAAATTCAGCTTCTTCACAATTTGTTCAAAAGGTGAACAGAAGGATACTGCAACCACTACAGCCTCGGCCCAAGCACCTTCTATCCAATAGAATCAAGTCGATAAGAATGAAACAAATCACAAATATTCCTTCTGCACCCAGACATCTCATGTAGCTCGACTAGTTGAATAGATTCAACCCTGCCAGCAACAGCTTCCTGACATTCTTCCACAGCGCAACGTCTCTAGCAAGGAAAGAAATGCACCAAGATTCAATTGCTTTCCCCTCTCCCCTAGGAACTCAACACAATGGAGGCAATTTATTATAGAGGGAGGATTGGTCCAGGTGGATATCAATGGCTACCCATCTTTTCCATCTGGCTCAAAATAGTTTTCTGACAATTTTGGCAATTTATTTTTTTTAGCAGTTTTTAACTTCCAGGGTCATTTTGAGGACCTAAATGAAGTTTTTCCGGGATCAAGCTTCTCAATGATTTTAAAAGTCACTTATTTATCCCCTAAAATTAATCTCCTCGATGATACCTTTCCAACGAGCTATTGTTCACCCCAAACGGAGATCATATGCCAAAGTTACGCCCTCGGGAAGTTGATACACCAAACTACCCAAAATGGGGTCCTCAAAATTATTGGCTTTTCATCTTCTGGGTTTAGGGTTTGGGATTTTCTTTATGATTAAAATTCCTTTAGAGCCTTATTGTAAAATTAACTTCTTATGAATGTGAGTAGAAAACACATCTCTCCTCAGAGATAAGCTTCCACCATTCTAGCGAGTCTTTCACTCTGTATTTTTACAGTCTTTGTACATTTTCACTCATTAATAAAAAATTGTGTATTACTGTATCTCTATGTTTATGGTTGCATATAGGATACATTTATGCTATATTATTGGATATCCAATATATCTCTGTACATTTATTTATTATATCTCCTCTCTCATTTCGTGCCGAAAATAATCTGTACCAGTGGTATCGGAACAAGTTGCTCTTGATCATTTTTCATTGCATGTCCCCGACGAGGTACGAGTATAGCAAGTTGGGTCTCGAGATTTTCTCTCTTAAGGACAATCTCTCTTGCATGCCCAAGAAACCCTCCATGGTGGAAGAAAATAAAAATGACAGAGGAGACGATTATATTAATCTTTTTCTTGAGCAAGCTCTCATGCAACAGAGGGACGAAATGATGGAGAATTTTTCCCACATACTTCAATGCCTATCATTAACAACAAGTGGGTCTTCATAAAGCATCCACTTTGGAGGAACCTCTCCTTTCAAGGTACAAGTTAATTTTGATATTCCCATATTTGAAGGACAGATAGATGTAGATGCCCTATAAAAATGGTTAAATCTGCTAGAAGGTTATTTCTATGTTCATAATTTCTCTGAAAGGGAAAAGATCACCTTCGCACTCCTTAAGGCTCTCCCCCATGTAAAACATTGGTGGGAAATGTACTGGGAGAAAAGTTCCCCAGAGGAGTCTGGAATATATGGGGTCGAGACCACTTTGGATTTTTTTGTGGATGCGGTAAACGAACAATATTACCCGATTGGAAACTATGAGGACCAATACATGAGATGGGCCACACTATGGAAAGAGAGGGGAAAAGTAGTTTAAGAGTTCACCAATACCTTCCATACCTTACGCAACAATATGGGTATCAAAGACTCTGAACGACAATTGATTATGAAATACCATGGGGCTCTACATAGATACATCCAAACTGAAATGGATTTTCTGAACATATCATCACTTGGTGCTACTTATCAATATGTTGTTAAAATTGAGTAGAAATTTAAGCACCAGAACAAATGGGAGTTCAGGTCTGCAAATCCGCAACAACCAAAGTGTGATAAAGATGGCCCTAACAAACACTCTCCCAAAAACAATTCCAAGCCATAGGAAAATAAGGTTCACGGAAAGACGAAGGACACCAGAAAATGGTGTGATTTCCACAAAATCCCTTGGCACAACACCGATGAATGTCACTCAAAATAATCATTGGTGGATGAGATCAAAGACAAGGATCCAAACCCTAATTTAGAATCTGATTCAGAAAATATCGATAGAATACATATCATTGATGTAGACCCCACTACTATTGTCCCCACTGTAGCAATTCAACTAGAAGAACCCATAGATCCTGAAGAGGGGGAGTAACTTTTTCATTCAGAGATGTGGGTGAAGGGGACCTCGCTGCATTTTATTGCTGATAGTGGAAGCCAGAAGAACCTCAGCTCAGTAGAGGTCGTCAAATAGTTGATATTGTCAACAACACCACACCCGCAACCATACAACATTGGGTGGCTTTTCTAGGGATGAGATCTTCATGTTAGCCAGCAGTGTTGATTGTCATACGACATCCATTCCCTCAAGGATGAGGTATTATGTGATTTTTCCCCATTGGATGTTTGTGATGTTCTCTTGGGACAACCATATATGTGGAATCACCAGGTTATCTATGAATCTCAACCCCGTAGTTTCATTGTTACTCTGGGGGGTCATCTCTACAGGATGCCATAGGTAACTCCAACTATTGTCCCACCTAAACAATGCCACAAGGTAGTATCTCATACTACAAAATTCAACTTCTTCACAATCTGTTCAAAATGTGAACAAAAGGATACTGCAACCACTACAACCTTGTCCCAAGCACCTTATATCCAACAAAAGAAGGTCGAAAAGAATTCGTAAAATCAAAAATATTCCTTCTGCACCCAGACATATCATGTAGCCCAACTGGTTCAACAGATTCAACCCCACCAGCAACAATTCCTGACATCCTTCCACAACACAACGTCTCAAGCAAGGCAAACAATACACAAGGATTTAATCACTTTCCCCTCTCCCTCGAGAACTCAATGCAATAGATACCATTTCTTCATAAGGAATAAGGATTGATCCAGGTAGATATCAGTGGCCATCCACTTTTTCCATCTGTCTCAAAACAGTTTTCTGGCAATTTTGGCAATTTAATATTTTTAGCAGTTTTTAACTTCTCGGCCATTTTGAGGGCCTAAATGAAGTTTTTTGGGGATCGATCTTCTAAATGATAGTCGAAGGATTTGATTGAGCTCCCAAAATGAATATCATTAATGATACCTTTCCAACGAGCTATCGTGCACCCCAAATAGATATCGTATTCCAAAGTTACGCCACTGGGAAGTTGATACACCAAACTACCCAAAACAGGGTCCACAAAAATGTTGGATTTTCATCTTTCAGGGTTAGGGTTTTAGATTTTCCTTATGATAAAAAGGCCTTTGGAGCCTCATTGTAAAATGATATTCTTGCAAATGCAAGTAGCGGACACATCTCTTCTCAGAGATAAGATGCCACCATTCTAACGAGTCTTTCACTTTGTATTTTTACAGTCTTTATACGTTTTCGCTCATTAATAGAAAATTGTGTATTACTGTATCTGTATGTTTATGGTTGCATCACTGATACATTTTTGTTATATTATTGGATATCTGAGATATCTCTGTACATTTATTTATTATATCTCCACTCTCATTTCGTTTTGAAAATAATCCGGATCAGGCTTGGAACCCCAACGACCGGTCAAGCTCCTAGAAGATTTGATATTTTGTTGGTTGGTATTCTAGTTATTCAAGGGTTGGGCCTCCAACGACTCCTCACCAAATCAAGGTGGTATCCAAGCTTAGTTGAATATGGGAACTTGGTGGTAATTCCCTCTGAATTTTCTGCACTACTCTCCACTTATGCGATACATTCTTCAAATGGCTTACCCAAAATTTGAACGTGATGTTGGTCGAGATGGAGTCGGATGATCTGAATGCTCCTAATATAAAAGCCTTGAAGTTATTCATATTCGGGCTCTACTGTGAAGTAAATGTAGGTTCTCCAACTGGGAATACTTGGTTCATGGAAATCCAAATTAGAAGTGATGGGAATTTGTTTGTGCGGTCATTTTCTTTGAAATATTTGCAATTGATCTTGATTAATGTAGTTAGGTTTTCTTCCCAAGTGAATTGCGCCTTCGACTGGAAGATTTGTTCAATAGGTTCTAACAATGTAAGATTCATGTCTAAAGCTTGACCCATGATTTTCAAGCACAACGACACTATAATACATGTCCATTTTGCGTGAAGGTTTGTGACTTTGTTGATCAACAACCCTTTTGAGTTTTTTGTTGATGCTCATCGAGTGAGAATCTAAATCCAGTCCTTAGGGTAGAAGTTTTGGGAATTGGAGTGTGTGCATAAGGAATTCCAATGATTATGTGGATCATTCCTCCCATGATCCTGACTAGAAAATCTATCCATGGATGGTCATTATGGTACCGACTGATAAGGAATTTTGCATCCTATTCATTCCAACCATTGAAGTTTGGGACTTGAGGTGCACCCGTGAAGTGTCGGATACCTTCTACCTCAAGGAAGTTTTCTTCTTATTTTCAAGCGCCATCTTCCATCCCCCATGCTGTGAAAATTTTCCAATGTAGATACCATTTAATATCCTCTATTTGGGCATTGCAGATGTTTTCCATGCATTCTTGTAGTTCAGCTTCATCAATTTTGTCAAATTTTTACTTTCTCCTCGATTTGATCAATGCATCTCCAACCTATCCTCTCATTCTTGGAATATCTGTGATTTCTTGGAGGTCAGATTGATATTTATGGATTTCATGGCTCAAATTCACGGCTAGGAGTTCTATAGCTTGACTATGCTCATGCTTGGGTGTAAACAAGTGTGAGGCAAAGTTGTATTCCTCATCCAAATTTATAAGCGGGAGATGGAGCGGGGACATTAATTTTGTTAACAAGGATATTAATTTGTATGTCTCGATAGTGATGTCAAAATTAATTATTTACTCATGTGAGTGGAATTCTGTGTCGATGAAGGATTGGTGGTCGATCTTGTCCCATTGAGCATTATTGGCATTAACACATTCTCACGGTTTAGTCACATCAAATCTGTCGATTTCAACTTCTCTGGGTGTGCGCTCCACTTAAGTGATATTTGTTTGTGACACTTGTTTGGGTCGTGTATTCTAGATGGTCAGGGACCTTTGGTCAAAGTGTCCAACCATGTTGGTTTCTTGTTTCCTTTCAATTCGATGAATGCTCGTCCTTTTGAATACATACTTGATTTGTTGAGGATATTCTTGTTTTCTTGAAGTGTTATTTGCACGCTCACTTGTTTGAGATTTTTCCCACTCACTTGATCTTCATGATTCACATTTATGAGTTTTTTGTTCATTTGAATGATGTTATTCTCTTTCAATCGGTCAATTGGTTTGTTTGTTCAGGTAATGGCACAAATTTTGTCTGGGTACGAAACTCGCTCTTTATTTTTGAATTTCCTCTCTAATTGTCACCCAGGGACTTTGTTTTCTTATCAACTTCGAGTATTTTTGTGTGAATGAATGTGTTGATAGTGTGAGTTGGTCATATATCTTATATTTTTCAATCTATTTCTGTATCTAATTCTCATAACCAACTTGTCTATTGCTTCCTTAATTTTGATTTCTTGATTTGCATGTTCTTAATCTTTCTTTTACTTTTATTGCTTTTTCTTGCCTTTATTTTATATTTTTGTTTTTATCTACTTGTTGTTTTATTCTCACTTTTGAATCAGGTCACTTTGAAAGGATTTTGATCTAGTCGATTCCTACTAGCACCCCCAAAGAGGTTTCACTAGCAGGACTTTATACTACTATGTGCGATATTTTTCAAATGGTCCCCATTGACTAATTTCTTGAAGGGGTACCCTTGCAGTGTTTTTAACTGTACTACTCCTGATGGTCAGATGTCCTCAACCACATACATACCCAACCATGCAGTTTCTATCTTCTTTGTTTTTCCTTTTATCTGACTGTTGTATGACAGTACCAAGTCTTCATCATTGATATCCTTCTTTTTAAGGTGTCGATCATGTCAAGATTTTTGTTGACTCTTTTAAATTTCCTACTATTGTTGCACCAACATCCTTTCTTGTTCTAATTGGTTTAGTTGATATAAGTGGTGTCTTGTATTAACCACATGGTATAATTCTAGGATGGAGGCTATCCGACCTGCATTAGCACAAAAGTGTAATGGGATTACTGCTTCTTGACCATAAACTGATTTTAAGAGCGTCTGGCCAATCGATCTTTTGTACATTGTTCTATCAACGCACAGTATTGTAGTAACTCTATCATTTCAATCGTCTATGTCAAGTCCACATATTTTTATTACGCCCTTGTGTAATGTCTTGTTAAATTTTGACAACTCCATTAGCCTGAGGATGATATGCATTTGTCTTTCTATGATCGATCATGAATTTATTAAGAAATACTTCAATTGTACTATTGATGAAGTGAGTTCCTTGATCACTAATTATTGTCAAATGGAAATCGAATATGGTTACTATATTTTCGTAAATGAATTTTGCAGTTGTTTCCTTTGTGCAAGTCTTGACTAGTTCTAGTTCTACCCATTTGCTTAAGTATTTGACAACGATAATTATGTATTTTTCTCTTGACCTTTTTGCTCTTTGTGGAAATGGGTTGAAAAAATAAACGGCCCAGATTTCAAACAGTAAACTAGGGTTTATTGAATGTAAGGGAATTTCATTTTTCCATAACGATCAACCTATTCTCTAACACTTGTCGCATTTATTTATCTTTTCTCAACAGTATTTGTGTAAGGTTGGCCACCAAAGGCCGACTTGAAGGATTTTCCTGGCTGTCGTGTTGGCTTGAAAGTGTCCTCCCGCTAGGCCTATGTGTTCCTCATTAATGATGACTTCACATTCATGTTCTAATGCAAATCTTTGTAGAATATTATCAATTCCTAGATTGTAGAGGTAGTCATTCATGAGAGTGAATGGAACAACTTTCATTTCTAGAATATTTTGTTTGTTAGCGGGATGATCATCAAGGGCCTTACCTTCTTCTAGAAAAATTACAATTTCTTCTAATTCTTTGGGAGATGCTTCAACCCTGAATAAGTTTGCATCCAGTAAATCATCATCTATTCATATTAGGTCTTCTCCCATCTCAAGTCAGGACAGATGATCCAGGTTGACATTCTTCTTTCCCAGTCAGATTACTATTTTGAAGTCGAATTATTGAAAGAGTAGTAGCCATCGACAAATTTTCCCTTGATGGACTAGTTTGTTCACTAGATGTTTCAGCGTCTAATGGTCCGTGAAAAATATAAAGGGATTTTCTAGTAGATAGTGTCAAAAATTTTGCATGGAAAATATCATTTCTAAATATTTGTGTTTGATCGTCGAGTAGTTTGTTTCCTCTTTATTTAATTTACGACTAGAATATGCATTTGGGTGATCAACCATGTCGTCATATGGCTGGTCTAAAACCGAGCCAAAAACGACATTGGATATGTCGAAATGAACATGAAATTTCCTGGACCAATATGGAAATCTTAGGATGGGTGCTTCTACCAATTTTCTTTTTAATAGTTCAAACGATTTGTCACATTCCTGACTCTAATGGAACTCGGCTTCTTTTTTTAATAGCTTGTCAATTGGAAAAGTGATGTTGGAGTAGTGTAAGATAAAATTTCTATAATACCCAGTGTGTCCAAGGAATTTCTTGATTTTCTTTTGGTTAACTGGTGCCTTTAATTCAAGAATAACCTTGATCTTAGCAAAGATGCAATTTTTTATGTTTAATGATAAGTGAATCTGCTTTCATCTCTCCAACATCATTCTTAACCATTGGATGTGGTCTTTCAGTAGGATGTAGATAGTATAGTCGTCAAAATACACAGTCATTGTTTTATAAATATACTCTTGGAATGCCTTGACTATTATCCTAGAAAAGACTATTGGGGCGTTTTTTAGGCCAAATAACATTGCTTTGTACGCAAATGATCTAAACTTGGAGACAAATGTAGTTTTTTCCCAATATTTTGTTGTTATAGGTACTTGATTGTATCCATAAAATCCATCGATGAACGAATAACATTCATGTCCAACTACTTCATTAATAATCTCATCAGCAAATGGCATTGGGAATGGATCAAACACTATGATTTTATTTATTCCTCAGAAGTCAACGTAGATTCTTAGCTTCTTTGGGTCATGCATTTTGGGTTGTACAACCATTGGACTTGCCCATTTTGACTTTTCAATCAAATATACAATGTTAGCAACTACCATTGCTTCGTTTTCATTTTGGACAATGGGATTGTATTTATGTGCTAGTTTATATGGTCATTTTTTAACAGGTTTGGATCCTAGGATGAGGTCGATTTCAATCTCCCCCATATCTTGTACCAATCCTTTGAGGTATTTGTAATCATGTGCAAAGACATCCTGGAATTATTTCAATAGGTTGACTATTTCCATTGTTTTCTTGTCGATCTAATAGTTTCCTATTCCGACCATTTTTGGTCGATCATCTATTGAGATGTTGAACTCTTTGGTATTGATTTTTGCATCCATACATTCTATTTCTTTCGACTCATGCAATTGGAATTATCCTTCCACGACTTTATTATATCTTGATGGGAAGTCGATCTTTTTTGTATCTTATTTTTATTCTTTCTCTTCCTTTGCTACAGTGAAAAATGTTTTTACATAATTTTGAACTCATGGATGGTTTTTCTTCCATCGTAAATTGTTCCCTGGAAAAATTATGTTTTCGATGTCTATTCGACGATCTATGAAATTCTCTGGATTGAGCGTCAATACTGATTTACAAGTCGAAGTCAAGCCCACATTGAATTTAGCTTTTCCTTTTTGTTGAATATCTCAGGGACTTGTTTTTTATAAAAAGTTTTTGATCTCTCTTATTGCTTCCTACAATAGTGCTTCTTCAAGATTGAATTCGAAGTCTTAGAGAAAATTGTTTTTTTATTTCATTCCAGTCAAATGTGTGCCCACATGCTTCTTTGATTTAATACCATTTTTGTGGTATATCATTCAATGTATTTGGGAACATATGTGGCCACACTCTCTCATCTCAGTAACCTACTTTCCTCCATTCCTTCTCACATTGTTGGATGTGATTGACTGGGTCGAACCTAGTTTTAAAGGTCGGGATGTCGAGATTAGATAGTTTTTTCCTGCCAAATATTTTGAAAAAGTAAAGGGTGGCAGTATTCCATGTTTGCAATCGAGGTGCATGTTTCTCCCACCATTAGGTTTCTTGGCCTATGAACGATTAAATAAGACTTTTAACTCTCCATTGTTATCCGACTGACTTGGAAACCTCATCGACATGCATTGATGGAAAGTTCCTTTCACCGAACTACAAGGGTTGCTTTGTATGTTAATGCATCAGAATCAATGTTGGTGTCTGCTTGAGATTTATTTCGACCACGATAGGTATTGATTGTACTAAGAAGCATGATTTGGATCGCCTTATTGGTATCGCTTCTATCGACCAAAACTCTTTTGCTTGTGCTTCATAATTTTCCATTTTCCAATTGTATAGTTTTGTATCTGAGTTTTGACCTATTGACAATGGAGACCAGAGTGAGATTTCTCCTTCATTGTTGGGTTCCATTATATCCTTATACTCATTCATGACTTGATATAGTTGACGAGATTCATGTGCTTCATCCCATGTCTTGACCCAAGGTTTTCCTTCCTTTGGGTCCAAGGGGATTATGATTTTTCTACCACTTCCTTTTAATTTGATTCTATCTCTTTTGAGGGAAATTGTGGCCCTCATGTTTCAGCCCCAAGGTCGTCCAACCAATGTAGGGTAGGAAGGGATTCCTTTGACCAGACTAGTTACTTCAAAGTTGACTCTCATCAGGATTCCTATTATAGATGTTATTACACTTTTCAGTGTGCTAATTGGCTCAATAAACCTCTAATCTGCTAACTTTAGAAAATTCATTGTAGGATGAAGCAGGGGTTTCCCAAGTCGAACCTACGTTTCTCTTGGAAGGATATTTACCTGGGACCCAAAGTCAACTACAACTTTTTTGATCATGTGTCTGTCGATTTTGAGGTTGATTTGTGGGTCGAAGTCATTTATTTGTATTTCCTGTGATAGCTGCTGAGCAATTTTGACTGGTCTTTGGTCATTTTTATACTCTCTTAGAATACCCAGTAGGTCGATTAAAAGACCAAATGATATTTTTTATTTTAATAGTTGCATAATTCATCTATTTCAATCTATGAGATATTAGTATGTCCTCCCTTATTTGATTTTTCTTGGTAGATATTTATAAAGAATTTCATTACTTCCCTCATTAGTTTTTCTTCATGTTTCAGTTTGGGATATGTGTGTCGGGCTCCCTTCTATCGGCTTGGCGGTTCTAGATAAATGTCTTCACCAACTCTCAAGCATGTTACTACATGGAGATTTTTTTAATTCAAAATATATTTTTTGGGTACTGTGTGCAAGAGATGTATGTTTCTTTTATTCATTACTTTTTCTAACATGATTGGACAATCTTCCAGGTAGTGATTTCCCACTCCACAAATATTATAGAACTTGAGATAAGTTATATATTTGATTGGGAATATAGATTGATGTGGTCATCCTTCCAACAATTAAAGCATTAATAATTTCCATGACCCTGTCTTCTACCGAAATTTCCTTGTCCTCCTCATCCTCGTCCTTGATATCCTCCACGATATTGACCTCTGTAATGGTTTCCACTTTGGTCGACGTTCTAGTCTACTATTTGTGTATGATACACTGATCGAATGTTTGTTCGATTTTTCCCATTTAGCTTACATTCTTGAGTTGAGTGATTGTTTTCGTCGCATATATGACACCACTTTGGACGCACATTTCTTAGAGTGCATGGGCAGTCCCTTGTAGCATGATTTGTTACACCTTCACATATATCACAAAATGTTTCAATGTGAATCTGATGGACTGCAGGATCTAGTGCATCGTTGAACTTGAATTAGTCTTTTGTATGGCCTTCACTGGAACAGATTGTACACCATAGTTCATTGTGTGAGAGAGACATTTTTTTAATTGATTGTTGAAATTCTCCAAGATTTTCTTCTAGTTGTTTCTCAATGATTGATGAAGTCGAAGCACCTTCATCATCCATTTATATGCATTGGGATTTTTTCAGGACTTCTTCACATGTCAAGAGATCGTACATATGTAGTGGTATTATGATATTTTGTAGTAGTCCTGCTATGTACGATTGTACAAGCAATATCTCATCAATTTCAAATGGAATTTGACTCAAAAGGTTTTTAAACCTTTTATCATATTCTCGGATGGTTTCACCCGGATTCTGCTTGATTTCTTTCATTTTTTGTCCTGCAAGGTAGTTGATGTCTCATGTTTTGAAGAATTTGAGGAAATTTTTCTTGATATCTAACTTTGAGCATTGTTGATTGTCAATGTAATTCACAAACTAGGTAATATCTCTTGCTCGAAGCATGACACAAAATGTGCCATTTGTTTATCCTCATCAGGTATGTTTGTTGCATCCTAGAATTCATCACAAATGAACCAATGTATTTTGGGATCCTTGTCACCTTCATAGATTGGGATATGGTTGAGCCCCATTGTTACTTTCTTGGATTTTTTCGAGGATGGAACTATTGCAAGAGTTTGTGTTGAATTCGATTAAGAAGTTGGGTTTCTTTCTTGAGATCAAGTCTGAATATTCAACTCGACTGGTATAATCTGTTGTTGATATTTAGTCAGGATGTATTCAATTTCTAATTGCACTTATTCTGTGCTTGGAATTAGAACATCTATCTAACAAGCTTTGTTTATATACTCGACTAATCATCCTCTAAAGGGTCATGTTGATTCATTTTCATTGTCTTTTGAGCTAGAATCTTCCAAAAGTAGATTCAACAATGGGGCAGAGTCCGTGAGGTATCTTATGTGAAGTAGTATATATTCTAGTTGATTTTTAGTGTTCTCTTGTGCTTTGATGAGCATTGTGTCTCTTATCTGACCAACATTATGTATTTGATACCACATCCTTGGTGATTTTGTATCCACATGAAGTATTTTTCAAAGGAAGTCTGCAATAGTGGGTTGGGAATTCTTACAGGGGAAAGTCAAACTGTGGGTCCCAAGTCATAAATATCCATATGGACTTGGTTAATTTCTTGTTGAGTGCCACCGACTGTCATACTCAATTAGAAGCTTCTACTCCTCTCATGAACTATTGGGGCACTCTCAAGGGATGATCTAGCGATCTGTCACTCCTGGGTAGATTTTCTAAGTTATTTATTGGGATACCTCTCGTTTCATACATATTCTCTCCTCTCTTGTCCCACTCTAGATTTTGTATATCCACTAAGGGTTTATGGGTTTGTGTTCGACATGAAGACTTTTCACTTGATTCAGTTGTCTTCCTCCCAACTTCTGACATTTTTGACTTGGGTGTGCTTCAACTTCGACTTATATCATCTCACAGATCATCCAACCCCCCGACGTTGGCCTGAATTACTTGCAGTTGACAGAGTTCATAATTTTTTCTATGCTTATTTCTTCAAGAAGTAATCCCAAGCTTCTCTGGTGTCTTTGCAGTTAGATTCCAAAAATAATTCACACTTTTCTTATTTCTCTTTCCAATCAGAATTCGGTGGATTATTTTTCAGAAGGGGTCATTACTCAATGATGTTGTTGGCTCCCTTGTCTAAGAGGAACTTGTGAAGTAAGGACGGGAAAGTGAAAACAAACTCATTGTGAATTTTTGTATAAAAATTGTTTTTGATGGTTTGGACTGATTCTCTATCTTCAATTTCTTTCTCTTCAATATAGTCTCACACGATTTCCATGAACCACTCATTAAGGTTTTTTCTTCCTCTGTTTATGATTTTTTGCATCAATTTCTCATCGGGGGTGAGTTTGCACATTAGATTGATTGAGATATTCGTAGAGTGATTTTGTAACGGATTTTAGGAATCACTTGTGCATCTCTGAGAAGAAATGAGTGCTTACTTCTACTAGCATTAGTCAATTTCTTCGTGCATAATTTTTTATATAGTTAGTAATTTTATGCTCCCACCATTCGTGTATGTCTTCCAAGGTTAACATCTATGTTCCTTTTTATTATGCATGCTCGAGTTTAGAACTACCGACAATAGAACCAATTTTGTAGTCTAAGGGAAAGTACGAGATGGTTATTGATAGATCCTTAAATAGAGAAATACACACTACAACATCATATAGAATAACACATAGACATACATATAGAACACATGCCTTCAAGAGCTCGAGAATCTATGTTCAAACCAACTAAGGCATTTCCTTTGGAACTTGGATGAAGATTTTCATGTCCTGCAAGATTTCCATTTAAGATGGGAGGTTTCCACAGAACTTAAGGTTCTTTAACCTACACAGGGCTTCCCAGATAACAGAGAATTCCTGTCACTTCCCAGATGAAGATTTTGTCCATATATTGCAAACTTTCCTCTCAAGATTGTGAAGTTCTCAGGGATGCATGCCACCCATACATTGCTTATTTATTCATATTAGAGTCATTTGATTAACAATGAAAATAAAAATACATTACCCATTTTACTCAAGAATTCGGCCATTCCTTACATACATTCATATTTCCCATTTAAACCATAAAACATCAGGGTTACATTACTAATTTTACATCAAACATATTGATTTGAGACACTTATCTATTTGGTGAATATCGACAACCAACTAACTGAGAGAGGATGCCTTTTCTCCCAACCTTAGGCTATGTTGTAGAGTGCCTTCATCCAACATGCCACCCTCATGCCAAGCCATGATATCATAAGTGTTGGATTACTGAGAGGGGGGGTGAATCAGTAATAGAGCAATTTCATCCTTTTTAACCATAAAATGAAAGTGTTATATCAATGTAGCATTATCATCCAATAGTTTCAGAGTAAATAAACAATGAACAAATGAGCAATCGTACACATACATAATACACCTGTTTTTTTATGTGGAAACCCAAAGCGAGAGAAAACCACATAATTATTTTTCTTATATGTCTTTAAGAATTACATTCATTGGAAGCACCAACTTACTTTGTTTTCTAGCTGCAACTGGAAGGAGGATCCAACTCCCTAGTTTCTCAGACTACAACTTGAGGGAAGCTCCAACTCCTCAATTCTCTGGCTACAACCTGAAGGAGGCTACAACCCCCTATGCTCTCCGACTACAACCGAAATGTGGCTATAACCATCTGTCCTTGCCCCATCCAACCGCCTTGTCATAGAAGTATAATGATGGAACCACTGTCACACTATCATTTTGAGATATACTGATGTAAACCTATATCAATCAACCTGCACCAAACAACCTGTACCAAACAACAGGTAATCAACTTGTACCATAAACAAGTGCATCAACCATGCACCAACCTGTACCATCAACGATTTCATAAAACATGCACCAAATATTTACCAATCATGCATCAAATACACATAAACTATGACTCATCAAAATGTACCAACATCATCAACTATACACCTCATGTATGTGCCAAATCTTCAACTACTTGTCTCAGCCATGTACCCAAAAATACCTCATCAATTTCATCATCCAAATATGACTTGTAACTATGTAATAGACTCGGTGTATATTATCACATACCTGCAAACCTTCCTTAATTTTAACAACAAGAGACTAACATTTTCATCAAAATTTACTTTAGTCTCACATGACTAATTTTGGATTAGTCAACAACCCTAACTTGAAATAATCATAACTATGTACCTATAAGAATAAATATTTGCAAATAGTACATAATGTTCTTCATTGTCTTTTATGCAATTCCTCCAGGTTTCACTACTTGTAGCCTCTCATAAAATGAGTTATAGAAAAAATGGCATAACTTGTTGAATTATGGCTTATTCTAGAGAGTGAACTTGTAGAGCGTGCCCCACATGTAATATTTGTTGTATGGATCTAAAAATGGTACACATAATACTAAATATTGTACTCTAACCAATACATTTGGTCTTACTGAATTTGGATCTCTCGTGAATAAGTTATGATGTTTTTACCCGAAACACCTATTTTTGACTAGTTTCGGGAATAGCCACAAACCCTATTTTCCATAGAGTGTAACTCCAAAAATACAACGACCCACAAGCTGAAATTTTTTTCACAGCTACTTGGATATGTTTCCTGAACGAACTCAATATTTCACGGTCTGAATCATTCTAGAAAAAAAATTATTGTGAAAATGGTGAGATGACCTGTAAATAACATACCTTAGAAAGCATCATCAAAAGAATTTATCCTCCCTTGAATTTTGGCCTCCTTTACTTCACCTTCCCTCTGAAATTCACCTTAGATATCCTTTGGTTACCTCAATCACTTGTACATATTCAATATGTTCAAGTGTGTTGAAATGAGAGACCATTGCCTCTTATTTATACTTT
>JASDQU010012782.1:10436-23084 GCA_032191745.1 Picea mariana
GTGGAAATCATTCAAAACCTTCTACTCTTGAATTTACTTTAATTAAAGGAATTATTAAAGTAATTTTTTTTATTAATTAATTATGTAATTAGTTAATTGAGTTATTTAAGGAAAGTGCTAAGAGTAATTAGCATGTTTCTAAATCTCAAGTGTGTGTGAGACTTAATATCAATCAAACATCACTTTGAAGATTAGAAATAGATTATAACTCATGATTATAAAATCAAGGCTAGGGTGAGGGAGGAAGACACTTGACAGAATTTGTGTTGAGAGAGTCAACACACAGAGGATTGGATCATGAAGGATTGTGATTCAAGATCTTGGAGAAGTGGAGAAGGACTTCCATCTAGATATTAGGTCAAGGGGAAGAAAGAACAGAGGTAGTGCAAGTGGGTTTCGGTCAGAGGAAGCCACAGGAGAGTGTCACGTTGTAAGGAGCTTTTCGTACATGTACACGGGTCATAGTGGATACAGTTGCATACATACACGGGTTTAGTGAAGGACAGTCATGTACACCTTGAAAACTGTGCAATTCTAGTTCGTACAACAGATCAGACTTTTCTAGGTTTATCTACAGTTGTATTTATCTCAATGGGTCATTATCCCTGTTACGAGAGCCCTGATGTTAGCATAATAAAATCATTCTCAGCACTGGTTTCCCTTCGGGGATTTTCCAGGGGTATTTACCCAAAAAATATTGGTGTTTATGTGTGCTTGATTTGGTTTCCTTGTTTATGTTTTTGCTACATCTTTAGTTGATTACTTAGTTGTGATTTAATTCAATAAGTGATTTATTCGAAATTAATTGTCAGGTGTTGGGAAGTAGAAATCACAACATGGTATCAAAGTGTGATCTCTAAAGGGAGGAAACCAAGTACATGATCTCATATCCATAGCAGATCCATAACCACCAGGTGGAAATTGAAGGACGTATTTACGAGAAGCAGTCGTACTGAGGCATAACTAATTTTTTGTAGGTTTACTGAGGTGTACGCGGTCACAAAAAGCACAGTCACGTACATACATGGGAGGCTTTGAGCACATTCACGTACATATGTGGGAGGATTTGAGCACAATCGCATATTCGTGGGTCATAGTGGTCACAGTCACATACATATGTGGGTTTTAGTGATCACGGTCGCGTACATATGCAATATCTAGTGGTGATAGTCGCGTACAAGTCCGTACAGGTTAGTATAGGGGTAGTTTTCAGCAATAGTTTATTTCCAGGGTATTTTATCGAGTCTTAGGTATGGCAGAAACACCATTAAGAGTTGAAGGTAGATTTCATGGAGCATCAAATTTCCTCTCTTGGAAAGAAAGAGTAACTTTGGCGTTTAAGGAGTATGACCTTTGCGAGTTAGTGGAAAAAGTTGTTACTCCACTGACAAATCTAGTAGCTTTGGAAGATCACAACAAGAAAGATATCAAATCACAGAGGGTCATCTTAGATTCAATGAAGGATCATCTAGTTCCTCACTTCTCTAAGAAGAAGATAGTCAAAGAGAGGTTTGATGCCTTGGTAGTGTTATTCCAGATCACAAACATGAATAGGAATATGGTCATAAGGATAAACTCATATTGGTGCAGATGTCTAGATCTGATAATGTTATCAGCTATCTCATGAGGATCACACAAGTGCATGATCATCTTGCAACCATAGGGGAGAAAAAAGAGGATGCATATCTTGTGAATGTGGAATTGAATAGTCTTCCCAATTCATGGGAACCATTTGTCAAGGGAGATTGCGCTCAGGAACATCTCCCAGATTGGTAGAGACTTTGGGATGATTGCATCCAAGAAGAGACTCGGGAGGACTATAAGAGCAGAAAACATGGAGGTAGTGAAGAGAACTTGGCTCTTGTTAGTAAGACAAGGAAGGGAAAAGGAAAGAATTCTATCAAGAAGGGTAACATTGATGGAGGTTCATCACAACCAGGAAAGAAGAAGAACTTGAGTAAAATCAAGTGTTTCTCATGTCATAAGAATGGAAATTGTGCATCACAGTGTCTAGAGAAGAAGAAGAGGGGTCATGGAAAGATGCAAACAGTAGCATCAGCAGAGACACAACTAAATGAGTTTGCAGTGAAGTTTGAGAAGGAGTACTCACTTGTTTCTTTCCATTCTACCAGCATAGCTACGAGGAGTGCTTGGTTCTTGGACAGTGGTGCATCTCGTCATATGATAGAAGCACGGGAGTTATTTAGTAGTGTGACATAGAATGAATCATATGTTCATGTGGAGATCGGTGATGAAACCAAGTATGAAGTGAAGGGAGAAGGAACAGTTATGTTCCATCTCGAGTCAGGGGGTTCGTTGGATGCCCATGATGTGCTTTACATACCAAGTTTGAAGAATCATTTTCTTTAAGTCTCAGCTATGGAGGAAAGGGGTTTTGTTGTTACTTTTCAGAGAGGATAGGTACTCATACGTCTAAAGAAAGATATCATGGAAAACGCAGTGGTATTTGGGGTTAGAAAAGGCACTTTGTACAGGTTGTAGTGAAATCATGTTCAATATTTGGTACACAATGGTGAAAACCTATGTGAGTTGTGTCACATGAGGTTGGGACACCTATACTACAAGGAATTTTTTATTCTAATGGATATTGTTACAAGTCTTCCAGAGTTCAGAATTGAGTAACAGGGAGTGTGTAAAGGGTGTGCACTTGGAAAGAATGCCAAGGATTATATTCCTAGCAGCGAGAGTTATAGGTCCAAGGGGATCTTGGATCTTATCCATTTATATGTGAGTGGGTCGATGTTAGTATCATAATTACAGGGGTCATCATACTATATGACATTTATTGATGATTTTTCTAGGAAAACATGGATTTTCTTTATGAAGACCAAGGATGAGTTCTTTAGTTGGTTTCAAGAGTTTAGAGCTCAGGTAGAGAACCAGACATGTAAGAAGATCAAGGTCTTGAGGTCAGATAATGGGGGAGAGTAAACCTCCAATTACTTCAAGGATTTATGCAATGAGGTAGGGATCAAGAGAGAGTTGACAATATCATACAACCCTCAGCAGAATGGGGTTGCGAAGTGAAAAAATTTGTCCATCATCGATTATGCCAGGGTTGTGATACATGACCAGGAATTTCCTATGTTCCTATGGGCAGAGGCATGTAACAAAATAGTGTATGTGCAGAACAGAATTCCTCACAGGATATTGGGGGACAAGACTCTAGAGGAGGAATTCTTAGGAGTGAAGTTATAGATTGGTCATTTGAGGATCTTTGGTTATCCAGTTTACATCCATGTGCTTGTGGAGAAGAGGATGAATCTAGAGCCTTCAGGACATAAGGGTATATTTTTAGGTACAGTGAAACCTAAAAGGCTTATGGGATCTTCATTCTAGCACAGAGGAAGACAGTTGTGAAAAGAGATGTTAATTTTGAGGAGAACTTGGCATCTAGTAGATCTTAGGAGTCATCAACAGTGACAGAGGACAAGGAGCAACAGGCTTCAAAGGATGAGTAGCAGTTAATAGTTCAGACTTCATATGGAGAGGATGAGTTATCCTCGTTCGGTCCTGTCGGGAGACCATGGTGGTTGTTACAAACATTGAGGGATGTTGGTGAGGCTCCTGGGAGTGTGTTCAAAGAGTGAAGGCCTTCGAAGAATTTTCCGAACTATATGGCGCTTAAGAGTAGCATCATTGATGTTGAGCCTTCCAGTTTTGACGAAGCATTATATCGGTAAGTATGGAGAGATGCCATGGTAGAGGAGTACACCTCTATTATGAGGAAAGATGTTTGGGACATAGTTCCAAGATCATAGGGAAAATCAGTTTTGAGTTCCATGTGGCTCTATAAGATCAAGTATGTTGTAGATGGTACATTAAGAAGTTCAAAGTGTTGTTTGTGGTGAGAGGGTTCTCCCAAAAAGAAGGAGTGGAATACAAGGAGACATTTTCTCCAATCACGAGGTATGATTCTATTCGAATTGTTATTTCTATTGTTTCAATTATGAGGTGGAGGATACATCAGAGGGATGTGAAAATAGCTTTCCTCAATGAGATCATTGAGGAGAAAGTATACATAGATCAACCTCGGGGTTTTGAGGTACATGGGAGGGAGTCTCATGTGTATAGGCTTAAGAAATCCTTGTACGGACTCAAATAGGCACCTAGGGCATGGTATTCCAAGATCAACGGATACTTGCAAAGTATGGGCTTTACCAAGAGTGAGGTGGATCCTAAATTATACTTTATACTTGTTGGGTCAGATCCACTCATCTTGGTTCTGTACTTTGATGATTTATTTCTAACATGTGTAGAGGAGCTTATTGAAGGGTGCAAAGCAGATTTATTGAGTGATTTCGAGATAAAGGACATTGGCTTGATGCATTATTTCTTGGGGGTTAGAGGTGTGGCAGGTATTGAGAGAGATATTCCTTGGACAAGGGAAGTATGTAGTAAATATCTTGAGGAGATTCAGGATGGACTGTAAATTGATGGCTACACCTATGATTACCAATCTGAAGAAGGTGGTGACTTCATATTCAGAGTTGGTGGATCCCAAGATATATAGGCAATTGATAGGGTCCTTGATGTATTTGGTCAACACCAAGACAGATATTTGTTTTGTTGTGAACACCATGAGTCAGTTCATGGTGGAGCTAAGGCAGGTGCATTATATCTCAGCAAAACATGTGTTCAGGTACTTGAGAGGTACAATGGCATATGGATTGAGACATCTTGGAGAAGATAGAGTGAATTTGTAGGGATATGCAAACTCAGATTGGGCAGGTATTGCAATAGACAGAAAGAGGACCTCGGGGTATTGCTTCATCATGGGATCAGGAGTGATTACCTAGTTCAACAGGAAGCAAACTTCTATAGCACTTAGTTCAACATAGTCAAAGTATATGGCAGTGAGTATGGCTAGTTGTGAAGTCATTTGACTTTGCAATTTTCTTATAGATTTTTTTATCAGGAGTTGAAGCCTATAGTGATATATTTCAATAATGACAGTTTTATCAACTCTCAGAGAATCCAATATTCCATGATAGGTCCAAGCATATAGAGACCATATACCACTTCATTCGAGAAAGGATCCAAAAAGGAGCAGTGAAGCTTCAATATATTTCCACGGATGAGTAGGTTGTATATATTTCAACCAAACCCTTCGATAAAGGGAAGTTTGTATTCTTCAAAGACAGACTTGGAGTGGTGTAGAATACCTTCCTCACTAAGAGGGAGCGTGGATGCTACTGGTAGCATTGGATGGGTATTTCCGCATGGGTCTATGTGTCTAGACATGTGGAAATCGTCCAAAACCTTCTACTCTTGAATTTACTTTATTTAAATGAATTATTAAAGTAAACTGTTTTTATTAATTAATTATGTGATTAGTTAATTGAGTTATTTAAAGAAAGTGCTAAAAGTAATTAGCATGTTTCTAAATCTCAAGTGGGTGTAAGAAGTAATCTCAATCGTCAATCACTTTAGAGATTAGATATAGATTATAAATCAGAATTATAAAAGCAAGGCTAGGGTGAAGGAAGAAGACACTTGATAGAATTGTGTTGAGAGAGTTAACACATGGAGGATTGGATCATGAAGGATTGTGATTCAAGATCTTGGATAGGTGGAGAAGGACTTCCATCTAGAGATCAATTCAAGGAGAGGAGAGAATAGACACAGTGCAGGTGGGTTTTAGTCGGAAGAAGCCACATGAGAGTGTCATTTCGTATGTAGCTTTTCGTACAGACTTCCTGTACATGTACGCAGGTTGCAGTGAACATAGTCACGTACATACGCGGGTTTAGTGAAGGACAATCATGTACACCTCAAAAATCGTGTAGTTCTGGTTTGCACAACATATCAAACTTTGTCAGGTTTGTATGTAGTTGTATTTCTCTCAGTGGGCCATTATTCATGTTATGGGAGTCCCGATTTTAGCATAATAAAATCATTCTCAACACCAATTTTCCCTCTGGGATTTTTTCCAAGGGTATCTAGCCAAAAATATTGGTGTTTATGTGTGCTTGATTTGGTTTCCTTATTTATGCTCCTGCTACATGTTTAGTTGATTACTCATTTGTGCTTTAATTCAATAAGTGATTTATTTGGAATTAAATGTTGGGTGTTGGGTAGGATAAATCACAACACTACCTCCTTAGACGAGGTACTGGTCTAAGAGTCCATTACGACACTTAAATACTCATATTAACGCATTCCACACTTCAAATAGGAACAAGAAATTTATATTAAATTGCATAAAGGAAAATACGGGACTTATGTTCTCTATCCATTGTTGTATGTTTCTCCCCTCCTATCCATGCTCGAATGGAGGATAAATTATATATCTATTATAGTCCTTATTTTTCTCATGATATTGAGGGACAACCTTGAGAATCTTGGTTGTTCCTCGATTGGTTACAACAGAAAATATAAAATATCTATGATTGACTCAGTCGGATAAACAAGAAACTGATTTCTTCCAAAAATATTTGTATTCCACAGAGTGTCATGGTGCAGAAAAATATTATGTTGGTACAACTTACACAACAAATTCTTCTCTCCATTGGTACACTCGTAATAGGCTTCCAAGAAAATATTTGGAAAGGTGATTTCATAGGGTTTACTAGTGATTAATTCCTTCCTTTGAAACATTAGGTACCTTTCTTGCATAAACAAGTTGTAAACAGGGGAAGGTTCCCTGCAACTGAGTTCAGATTCCATCAACGGGCCAAGCTTGATATTTTTTGTTTTCAAGGTGTCTACTTGTTCTTTCAGCTTGAGGATCTTTTATGCTTGTTCTTTTGTTTCTTGTTTCCATTGATATCATTTATCCCTACGGTATTTTAGGTGTATTATCCATTTTTCCCTCAATATTTTAACAACATGTTGGTGTTCTTTTATTGGCATAATGTATTGTTCATATTCCTCTATCATTGCTTTCCTTTTATCCTCTTTGGTCATCTCCCATACATATCTACTATATGTTTGAAACCCTACATATTTAGTTACCCTGGGGTATGTTTGGACAACTGCTTCCTATAGCTCAAGATCATACCATTTTGTTTGGGTGTTGCCTCCTAGAGCTCAAGCCTATCCTATTTTGTTCGGGTGGTTGCCTCCTGCAATTCAAGAATAGCCAATTCCCTTTCTGGTAGAAAATTCCCAAGCACTTATGTCTAGGTGGTTTCCTTTTGCAATTCAGGGCCAGCCAATTTTTTATGTGTGTCTTCCTCTTTTCTGTTTTCTAAATCCTCTGCCCCTGAGCCAATGATGATTTATGTTGTCTGTTCTAGGCAATCTAATCTCCCATATGGGCATGGGAATTTTCCCTCAAGAACATTCATTATATGTTGAAAACCCTTGTTCCTTGATTCTAACATTTTATTTCTCTGAATAAGAAATGAGTACAGGGGTGTAACAGATTATGTACCTACAGACTTGCGCTTTTTGGGGGCCTAGTGACTTTTCTTCAGAGTGTGTGTAGTGGCCTTAGTCTGTCATGCCTCTGTGACTATTTCTTATTTTATATGCTTCCCATGGTCTCCTTCATCTACAATAGATACTTTATCTATCGACCTTGTTGGTTCTTATGTGTTGGTAAGGGTTTAATTATTCTTCAATGCTCTTGTTGGTTCTTGCGTGTCAGTAGAAGTTTCTTCTTCTTTTTCCTCTTTTTATCCTGTTGGTTTTTGTGTAACAACGGGGATTTCTTCTTCTTCTAGTGTTGTTGCAAGTTGGAATCCATTTCCCTTAAAATAATCCATCATTTTCTTCTTGGGTGTAGGTTCCAAGAAGGGTATTTTGTTCGTTTGCCTCAATCTTCGGGTCAGAGACAGGCTCCTAGTGATCTCAAGGTTGTTAACACATAGATTGTGTGGGTCAAAAAATTCACCTTGGTTTTGTTTTTTGAGTCATAAGGATTATATGACATAGGTTTTAATTCTTTTAGTTGTAATAATAAAGTTAGATTTGGTTTCAAAATGAATAAGGTTATGTCTAGCCTTGGTCTAAAGTTTGAGATATGTGATTGTTTTCATGACAATGTAAGAAGCCCCGTGAGTCATACCTTTATTTTTTTTACATCATTTCCTTGACATGTCATACATCCAGGTTGTACTCAAAGTCCCCCCTTTGTCACTATCAATCCATTCAAGTGTCAAGTCAAAATGGTTTGATGTGCTACTAACTCACTAGGTGAGTTCGCAGCATACTCTAAGTACTTCGTGATTTCAATTTTGTCATCATTGCAATTATCAGATCATGTCAAGGAGGATTTATGGTTTTCAAAGCCTACAATTTAACCACTTCTCCAGGGATTATGCCATACCATCAAATAATAGCCTCCATGAAGTGTTCAAGCTATGTTTGAGTTGTCACTGTGAACTGGCAGACAGGCGTTGTGAACTTGTTAAGGAGGAACATTGGAGGTTAGATAGCTTGCAAGCACACCTGTTCAACTTTGATGGCACCTACATCAATCTCAGGTTTACCAAACTGGCACTGCAAACTCATTTCCTATAGTAGTTTCTTTTAAAGATTTGATCATAAATCCAAAACGGTGATATGGATTTTTCTAAAATATTTTTTGGAGGAGCATGATATTGGCATTGGCCTGTTGACCAAAATTCAGCCTGACCCAGTTTGGCATTTGAAAGATAAAATTAAAACATCAGTGTGTTGCAAACTCTTTGTTTTGCATAGTTGTTGGATATTCGCCTTGTTTGGAGGCTACCAGCTGTTAGGGAAGGTTCGAATGCTCTCCTAGGAGTTATTTAGACATGAGGGACATGTGTTCCATCTCCAGATCAAGCAGCATGACATGTTTCAAAAGACATTTATCTCAATAGATAAGATCCCAAAAAATAGAAATTTGTTAGGTTTGTGTTGGAATCTTTTGTAACAAGACTCCTAAATGGAGGAGGATTCTATGTAGCTCTTTGGTTTCAACCTCCTTAGGGTAGATAGAGATGATTCACTATATATGGAAGTGGATTTTGATAAGGAAAGGGTTGGAATAGAGTAAGAGAAACTCATACTTTCTTGATACTATCTATGTAGCAGAGGGTACTTTCTATTGTATGTATTAGACCTAAGATCCTTTGAATAATGGAAATCAATTTTGTTCCTTATCACCTTGTTGTTGTCTATTTTTTATTACAGTCCATTGAATTATTCATTTGACTGAATTGTAGCTTTGTTGCAATAGAAGATCTATTGTGATATTTTTGCAAATATATCAGAATTTTTTTCTTTGATTATGAGAAGTTCTTATTTCAAAGAGTTATTCCTTATATGTGTGTCATACTAACTAATATAGATGATAGGCATGTTACATTTTTCTTATTAAGTCTTCCATCTGCTCATCTTATTTCCTAAACCTTGATCAAATTTATTCAAAGCCTTATTTGTTGGTGCATATTGTATGAAGTAAGATATGATTGACATTATTTTCTAAGTTTTCCATCCATTTATCATAAAATTTTATCTTCCACACTTTGATGGGTATTGGGCTTACATTTATAGTATTCTAAGTGTAACTCTCAATGCTAACATTTTTGCTGTTGTTGTCCGGGATGAAAGTGAAGAAATCTTCCTTAGGAGAACGACAACGATCATATCCAACTCTTGATGGTAGACAAGAGCATGACACAAGCTTGACTACAATCTTCTACCTGGAAACTCCAACTTCATCATAGATGAATCTATGGGCGACTCCACTGGTTTGAACTAGACAATATTATTTCTCATAGGTATGCATTTTGTGATTCCTCAAATCTATCTAGTTTTCCAAACCCTATGTCTGATAGAAGTGAATAGGAAGGATGCCTTCCTAGGTTTAGAGGGGAAGATTGGGAAATGCCAACTAAGTTTTTACTAGATTTTCATGAGTGCATACTTAAGCTGAAATTTATACATGAAGATGTCCTCATCAAATTGTTTACATACTCTTTAGATGGAGCAGCTCGTGATTGGTGTAGATCACTCTTGGTTGCTTGTATTACTTCACTAAGACATTTTCATCCTGTGTTTCATTTGTTTTGCAAAGAGAAATTTTCAGTTGATTTCCTTTATCAAGAACATTGTTATGAATTCGATTTGTTGAGTAAAGGATCAAATAGTCATAAAAAGTATGTTGCAGTAGAAGACACTTTTCATAATGATCAAGAGGTTGATGATCTTCAAAGTGATAGCCAGGATGTAAATACTTCTGACATTGTATCAAATGTATCTACTATTTTAAGTTGTCATGAAAATCAAATTGTTTCCTTCCAGTATTCAAATGATAATGAGCAGATCGATATATCAGGATGTGACAGTTTTGAATTTGAGCCATGAGAATACAATGAAGGAGATAAGGAAGGATTATATGAGCATAATTGGTCAAAGAAATTTCTCCAGCAACTATTACCATAGATCATCAAGTATTCTTTCATCATTCCTAAACCTAGATCTACAACAAATATTAAAAAACCTATGATCAACATTGAAATCAGTGAAGGCAACCTGCAACAACCTTCATTTTTGCAGATAGAGGAGATTGGAAGCAGTCATAAACTTGGGCATGTGCAGAAGCAATTCAATTTCCAATTGGAATGACATCAAGAAGAGGTATTTCTTTATGGATTTCATGACCCTATTGTTGATTATCTGGAGTTTTTGAGCAGTACAGATGTCAAATCATTCTTGTCAATTGAATGTTGGTTCTGCTATCTTTTCAAACTACACTTATGTATGCCATGGGTTCCTTCATTTGTCTGATCCAGATCAAAAGTTTCACCAGTTAATCAGTTTCTTGTATGGCTTCATTAGAAGCATGACTTTACTTGAACAAAGAAAAGTTTAGCTGGTTAGAGTAGGGTAGTGTAGAAAATAATCTTGAGTCCAAGCATTTTATTTCAATTTTGCAGTAGATCAACAATAAGACTCCATAACCCAATGAAGGCACTACGGCAATAGTTGTTCTTCATCCTTCCATGGAAATGGATTTGTAATTCAGATAAGTAGGTTACAGTTTACAGGTTTGGAACAAGGTGATGACTCCATAGCCCAATGGATAAGGCACTATAACTGCATGTTCTTGGAGAGTCACAAGGAGGTCTCCATCCCCTATGGAGCCAAAATGTTAACACGTAGATTGTGTGGGTCAAAAAAATCACCTTGTTTTTGTTTTTCGAGTCATAAGGTTTATAGGACATAGGTTTTGAGTCTTTAAGTTGTAATCATAAAGTTAGATTTGGTTTAAAAATGAATAAGGTTATGTCTAGCCTTGGTCTAAAGTTTTGAATTCTCTCCTAGGAGTTAGTTGGACATGAGAGAAATGTGTTCCATATCCAAATCAAGCAACATGGCATGTTTCAAAAGGCATTTATCTCAATAGACAAGATCCCATAAAATAGGAATTTGTTAGGTTTTTGTTGGAATATTTTGTAACAAGACTCCTAAATGGAGGAGGAACCTATGTAGTTCTTTGGTTTCGACCTCCTTAGGGTAGATAGAGATGATTCACTATATATGGAAGTGGATTTTGATAAGGAAATGGTTGGAATAGAGTGAGAGAGACTCATACTTTTTTATAATGTCTATGTAGCAGAGGGTACTTTCTATTGTATGTATCAGACCTAAGATCCTTTGAATAATGGAAATCAGTTATGTTCCTTATCATCTTGTTGCTGTCTAATTTTGATTACAATCCATTGAATGATTGATTTGACTAAATTGTAGCTTTGTTGCAATAGAAGATATGTTGTGATATTTTTGCAAATATATCAGAATTTTTCTCTTTGATTATGAGAAGTTCTTATTTCAGAGAGTTCTTCCTTATATGTGTGGCATACTACCTAATGTAGATGATAGGAATATAACATTTTTATTAATAAGTCTTCCACTAGGTCATCTTATTTCATAAAACCCTGATCAAAGTTATTCAAAGCCTTATTTGTTGGTGCATATTATATGAAGTAAGTTGTGGTTGACATTATTTTCTGAGTTTTCCATCCATTTGTCATTTATCATAAACTCTTATCTTCCACACTTTGATGGGTAATGGGATTACATTTATAGCAGTATAAGTGTAACTCCTAATGCTAATAAAGGTCACTATTATGGATTTCCCAGACCTTTGCTTCTGACTGTTGTGCTTCTGCTGGAATTTTGGGTGCAGGTGCCCTCGAAGCACTAGTTGCTTCTCCTGGTGTTTCAACCTTCTCTTCCGCTGGTGAGGCAGGTTGTTCTTGAGGACTATGTAATTCTCATGCTCCTACCAACTCATCCCATATTCCACCCTCTAGATGGAGTGCATGAACCACCAACAACTTGATGAGGAAATGACGAGATAGTGATTCCCTGGGCCTGATGGCCCTTTGAACATTGTTGGCCATCTGTTGTAATGCATTCAACGGAAAGAAGGGCATGTTGATGTACCTTTGATGTCTCAGATAGTCCAGTATCTTTAAATGGTTTCAAAATACGACTCCATGGCGACCCTTGTAAGTGAAATATTTCCGGACAAAGAGTGTTATGTTTTCCCAAGGTTCTGGCAGGGATTTCCTTTCAAAATTATTCTCTTTCTTTCTCAATACTTCCCCTGCCTCCAGGAATTCTTGCATTCATGATTTGCTAGATTTATTTATGAAGTATCATCTTTCCCCCACATGTTGCAACCCTGATACTATGGCTATA
>JASDQU010012782.1:37071-49722 GCA_032191745.1 Picea mariana
ACCGCGGGTTTTGTTGTAGGTTGTATCCCTTCATTTGCTGGATAATAATAAAGGAAGGACCTGGCAATTTCTCTGGTGGACGTAGCCCACACTGGGTGAACCACGTAAATCTGTGTCTCCCTTGTATTGTGTGTCTTCTATGTTTTGTTTCTGCATTTTTTTTATTTTATTTCTCCGCGGTCCTGTTTTTCTAACAATTCTACCTTCAACCAACTAATTATCAATATCTACAAACCAAGGAGCATCAGTAAAAACTGCATATTATCCCCATTTTGTGGGATAACTAAGGAGATGATGTCTTGAGGCCATTAGGTTGTAGATATGGAGTGTCAAAATATCACATGACTAGTAGTGTCAACTTGCACATATGGAAGCCCACTCTATCACCGCAGTTTGGATCCATCATCAACGCATCCACCACACCAGCTAGCTTCTGGAAGGCACATGGGTCTTTCTCCATGCGATACAAGTCATGTATTGTAGCAGGTAATCACCCTAATATTTGAGGCATTTAATCATGTTGTATTTAAGTTGCTTTTGCTTATAGAATGCTTGCTTGGAAATTTTGATTTTGACATTGTCCCCTTGGTGAGTGTCATAGATTTCCTAGTAAGTGGCCAAAATTTGGGGAAGGTATGAAACTAGGGATCCCTTGAGGGGTTATCGTACCATTCCCAACCATACTTACCACTTTCTGCTCATTACATTCCCATCATATTTCCCTCTTCTAGGCCCTTTGACTTTAGTGACCCAAGAAGGGCATGTACCTCATTTCATGGGAAGAAGGGGTTGAAGGCTTGGGGGGATGGTTGTTGGAAAAAGATAAGAGCCTAAGATATAAACCTTCTAGATGCTCGCCCAGTGAGGTCTTGAGGACGATGAACTATTTCTCTTGAAATAATTGAAGAAATGCACAACATCAAACACATAATAAATATCTCGCTTAAATATAAGACTAACACAAGTGTGTTACAACGCTTTACATGGTTACCACTATGGCACTTTGTGGACCTATTTGTTCAAGTGACACTGTGTTACTGCCCCCCAAGCTAATCGATTCACTATTGGGAGTGCACTCATGTTTGGATCATTGATTAATTAATAAATGGCAATAAATGGGCTTGGAAAAAGGTTGCATTGAGGAAGAAGGTGCAGCACACCCCCTACAAAGGAAGCCATAAATGAGATAATATGAACCCTTGTATGTAATGAAACTCATTGACCTATGAAGTATACCCCCCTATCCACCTCATCATCCACTACATGGAATTGAATGGGCATCCTTGGGAGCATCCGCTACTTGAGGGTTTTGGTCTACCCAATACGACTTTTATGACACCCCTCCCATACTTAAACTTGGTCAATTGTATAGGGTCTTTGAGCATTTATTTAATTTGATGAGGTAGTTTTGATGCACGTGTTTAGGTGCCTTGTTTATTAGATGTGGTTTTCACTTTCCATGATATTTTGACATGAGATCTTGGAAGGGCGTGTCTATTTATTTTGAAAGACCTTGATTGGTGGATAGTTTTGGAGGAACAAGCCTAGCTTGGGCTTCCATGGGGCTTGAAGCCTACAGGTTGGATACCAAGGGGCCACATGTTGGATCATGATGACTTACCTTTGGAGGCCTAGTATACACCTTGGAAGACATGACCTAGCCCTCACATGCCAAACGATTTGTCGAGGAGGGGAAAAATGTCACTTCTTGAGGCTTGATGTCACCTAGGGCTAGGGTTTGTGGTGATGGAGGTATTTCTCATTGACACATGGCACATTTTGAAGGAAGAAAGATTTAAATCATGAATAAGGGGCTTGGGTGAGTACAAAGTGGCCTTTGAAGGCATATCCATGCTTCCCCACTCCAACGACTTGCTACAAATGTCAAAACGTCTTCCTAAAAGGGTGACATCATCTTGATTTGGGGTTTCTAAATGTGTTAAAAGTGTAAATTAATTATTGTTGTTTGGTTTAAGGGGTAAGATAAGGGTTTTTGAACACTTATCTTATGTTTTACCCTTTGAATGTGGACAGACTATGTTTTAGAGTTTTAGTATAAATAGAGATCATTTGTATCTCATTTGGACATAGCTCTCCCTTATGGAGAAGTATACTTGGCCGAAATTTTCGCTAGCTTTGAGCATTATGATGTTTCTCTCTTGTGCAAATGTTTTATGGTGCTATATTTTGGTGAATGGATGAGGAGGAGTGATGCACACCTCTTGGATGAGTGTTCTCTTGATGCTTATGGTGAATTTGCTCGGTGAAACTAGGGTTTGATATCTCTCTCTCTCTTGGAATTGGTAAGGAAAAATATACATTGTTAGTTATTTATTTCTCTTTATTGGTTATGGTTGTTTTAAACCATAGGAGGAGTATGTTGGATACACCCTCCATTAAGATTCATCCAATTTGCTAAAGTTTACAAGTTATTTTGCAAGGGTTGTTAGGAGGAATATGAGTGTGTATACCCTCTTAGATTTACCCTAAGTTTGATTGGCATAACCTAGGAAGTAAAAGGCCTTACACCCATAGGGTCTTTGTCGATCTAACTCTTTATTCGAAGACTCCACTTACCAAATTTTAAAGGCATTAATCTGAATATTTTGCATTGGAGAAATAAATAGTTGCATTGGGAAATGTGATTTTCAGTCATTTCAACTTTATGCAATTTGGATTTTGTTCCTTGTGCCTAGAGAACCTATTAGCCACTAGGGAATCTCCTCTAAAGGGGTATTTTTTTCTGTTGTTATAAAATTTCATCTTCAGCCATTAGGGCTGCAGAAAACCTAACACTCTTTCACTTATAACTTGTTTTTTCAGCCGTCAGAATTAGCTAAGAGTTTGCCACCTTTATCTACTTAGTCTAGTGCAACTTTTGGTGAATTTTTTGTGAGTTTTGAAGGTTGAATTTAATGTTGTGACAACAAGTTTTCTACATCCATAAGGCTGCAAAAAAATTCTGCAAATACCTTTTATTACAGCCTTCTTTCATTGCTAGAGTCTAATGCTATCTTACTTGAACTAATCTAGTTGTTTCTAGTTTATCTCTTGCTCTTTCAAATAAACTCTTAGCAACTTGTTTGAAACATTATTTATCATTTTCATTGCTGATATATATTGTTACTAAATGATTCAATTAGGGACAACAAGCTTAACTTTCTTGTCCATCATATACTTGGGCTTGTATTGTTGTTTTTCTTGTGTCTCGGGAAGGTACAATCAACATTTGCAAGGTCTACTACTTCTTGGAAACCCTTGGTTACCATAAATACCTTACTCAAGCCCTTCTTCACACATAGAAACTTGACCAATACGGGAATTCATTCATACATCACACTTTCCATCTCATTCCCCCCTAGGGTCACCGGGATTCCCCCTTTGAGGTAACCATTTCACCTCTAAAGTGATGGGAACACCTATCTAAGGTGACAATGGGTAGGTGCTCTCTTAGTTGTCACCATTTGGTGGTTGGGTCAGGCTTTTCCCAACCTAAAACTTGTGTGATAACATTTTGGCATCGTTGTCAGGGAGGATTTTGAATACTCTTCTCTCCCAAAGCCTTTACTCTTAGCTTGCCTGGTGACTTGGTGACTCCATTGAAGAACGTTCCTTTTTCCACCCTTGATGAGATCTTCTTGAAGATCATATGGCGACTCCATTTTCCATGAACCCACCTTTCCTTTTTCCCCTTTTCCATCCTTTGATGAGCATTAGTCTCATCTGGCGACTCCATTGAGGTATTACCCTAAGTAATGGAACCATGGCCTCATGGGACTTACCATGGGATTTCTATAAAGTCTATCCTTCTTTGGATGTTCAGAATATCCCTGGATATCCAAATCATTGCTCCCTGGAATGGAGGGAAAGTTTCCCTAAATTCAATGGTGATCTAGCTCTAGTAGTCACCCATGTCATCAATTATATGGAGTATGATTCAAGCCTAGATGTGCTACATGAGGATGTGCTAATGAAAATTTTTGTATCTTCATTGGAATCAAGTCAAAGGAATTTGCTTGCACACTCATGTAATCCAAAGAGAATCCCTTCTTCTACCAAGCTCATTGAAGAATTTCTCAAGCACTATCGGCCAGCTACCCATAATTTGCAACATACTTTCCAAGAGATCAAAAATGTTCTTTGTAGAGAAGGTTTTCTTGTAGATGGGGATGAAGAAAATCTTGAAGAAGATCCTGATGAAGAATATCCGGATGAGACATATAATGAAGATAAAGTGCTTATATCTTCCCTTCCACTTGACGAATACATCCAGACCTCTCCTTCTCCTACACATCAAGAAGAGAACATGATGAGTTATAATCCTTTTCAAAACTTTGATGATGCTTTGTTCCATGACTGTGGAAATGAAGAAAATTTCCAAAAGGATCTCGATGACGTTTCTTTTGCAGAAGGCATGAATGAGACATAGTTGTCTACTTTCCCTTTTGAAGAAGATGAAGTTGTCCAATCTTGTGAAGAAGTAATTAGTGCCTATGCTATAGGTGAAATCATGGAACAACACCCGGATATAGTTGACAATCACTGTATTGATGATTTCATACAGGTTGGGAGGTGTAGATGGGATTTTAGACATTTCATTTTTTATAGAGACCCAATTTATGACATTGAGGGTAGCCCTCAAGCAAAAGTGATTAAGTTGTCATCATCAGAGGACTGGTCTTTATGCATGTATGATTCAGATGATATGGTTAGAGACTTGTTCTGCCCCTTTGAGGCTAACTTGTCACAGAGTACTCTGGGTGATCTTCATTCATCCCATGATATGTACCCTTTTGAGGATGCAGATTTGTTTTGTGAGGATTTTCATCCATTGTGCTCAGACTTTGATAGACACCATGTTGTGGCCAGCCCAGGGCCCTCAGAGGTCCACACTACCAAACGAAAGTAATTTCATATTGATACTTTTAGTTGGGATTTGCAAATAAATAATTGACGTTCCCTAAGTCCGAGGGAGGAGATTTTCTATAGACATGAGGTTATCCCTTACCTCTTATCTTCTTCTCCAAGAAGCCATGCAGTCTTCTTCCGATCTCTTATATCCTCTCAGTCTTCCACAAGCAGTGGATATTTGTGTGTGAATGAAGATGAATCGTTGTCTATATACGATAGTCTCATTCATAGATGGATTGATTAGGCTTGTGGCTACACTTTCAGGCATGATGAGCAGGCTTATGGTTCTTCTTTCCAACAAGATTTCGTCCCTCCCACCCATCTCCATGAGTTTTATTTCATGATTGATTATATAGCTATTTATGCTCATGATCATTTTGTGTTGTACTTATCCTTGTTGTTTCACATGATTAAGCACATGGGGAGATGCTTTTATGAGATGATCAACTGGTTTCACTGGTTATATGACTTCACCTGACATCATCTATCGCATGATCTATAGGGCCCCAAGGCCCCCAGGTAAGTAGGTAGGTCATCTTGCTTTCCTTGCATTTGAATCTTCATTGCTCATATTAGTTTAGATTCATTTCATATTTCATTTTTCCCTACTTACATATTGATTTCATGCTTAGTTTAGAATTTTTTGAAAAAAATGCTAAAATTCTATTTTCTAGATTAGTTTTCATTTTTGGTTTTGATGTATAAGGACGAAGGGTGATAGAACCACCCTATATTATACAGTTTTTGTTTCAGTGTAGGCACACGTCTACCAGGATATGTTGTGGTTCTCATGCACTCTACGGCGAGCACATGTCCCCAAGTAAGAGCCAATTATTATCCCAATTTTGTGGTATAACTAAGGAGATGATGTCTCGAGGCCCTCGGGTTGTAGATATGGAGTGTCGAGAGACCACATGACTAGCAGTGCCAAATTGCACATATGGAAGCCCGATGTATCATGATAGTTTGGATCCATCATCAATGCATCCACCACACCAGCTAGCTTCTGGAAGGCACGTGGATCTTGCTCCATGCGATACAAGTCAGGTATTGTGGAAGGTAATCACCCTGATATTTGAGGCATTTAAGCATGTTGTATTTAAGCTGATTTTGATTATAGAATGTTTGCTTGGACATTATGTTTTTGACCCTATTTCACCTTGGTGAGTGTCATAGATTTCCTAGTAAGTGGCCAACCTTTGGGGAAGGTTTGCAACTAGGGATCCCTTGAGGGGTTATCATACCATTCCTGACTAGACTTACCACTTTCCACTCATTACGTTCCCATCATATTTCCCTCTTCTAGGCCCTTTGAATTTAGCGACCCAAGAAGGGCATGTACCTCATTTCATGGGAAGAAGGGGCCGAAGGCTCGGGTGGATGGTTGTTGGCAAAAGATAAGAGCCTAAGATATAAACCTTCTAGATCCTCACCCAGTAAGCTCTTGAGGGTGATGAACTGTTTCTCTTGAAAGAATAGAAGACATGTACAATATCAAACACACAATAAATATCCCGCTTGAATATAAGACTAACACAAGTGTGTTACAACACTTTACATGGTTACCCCTCTGGCACTTTGTGGACCTCTTTGTTCAAGTGACATTTTGTTACTGCCCCCCAAGATAATCAATTCACTATTGGAAATGCAGACATGTTTGGATCATTGATTAATTAATAAATGGGCTTGTCAAAAAGTTTGCATTGAGGAAGAAGGTGCAGCACACCCCCTACAAAGGCACCCATAAATGAGATAATGCGATCCCTTGTATGTCATGAAACTTATTGACCTATGAAGTCTACTCTCATATCCACCTCATGATCTGCAACATGGCCTTGAAGGGGAATCCTTGGGAGCATCCCCTTCTTGAGGGTTTTGGTCTACCCAATAGGACTTTTATGATACCCCTCCCATACCTAAACTTGGTCAATTGTATAGAGTCTTTGAGCATTTGTTTAATTTGATGAGGTAGTTTTGATGCACATGTTTAGGTGCCTTATTTATTAGATGTGGTTTTCACTTTCCATGATATTTTGATTTGAGATCCTTGGAGGGTGTGCCTATTTCTTTTGCAGGACCTTGATTGGTGGAAAGTTTTGGAGGAACAAGCCTAGTTTGGGCTTCCCTGGGGCTTGAAGCCCACAGGTTGGATGCCAAGGGGCCACATGCCAGATCATGATGACTTACCTTTGGAGATCTAGTAGACACCTTGGAATACATGACCTAGCCCTGACATTCCAAACGATTTTCCTAGGAGGGGGAAAATGTCACTTCTTGAGGCTTGACGTCACCTAGGGCTAGGGTTTGTGATGATGGAGGTATTTCTCATTAACACATGGCACGTTTTGAAGGAAGGAATCTTTAAATCATGAAGAAGGGTCTTGTATGAGTGACAAGTGACCTTTAGAGGCCTAGTCATGCTTCCCCAACTCTAATGACTTCTCCCTAAAAGGGTGACATTATCTTGATTTAGGGTTTCTAAATGTGCTAAAGTGTAAATTAGATATTGTTATTTGGTTTAAGGGGTAAGATAAGGGTTGTTGACCCCTTATCTTATGTTTTACCCTTTGAATGTGGACAAACTATGTTTTAGAGTTTTAGTATAAATAGAGATCATTTGTATCTCATTTGGACATAACTCTCCCTTGTGGAGAAGGATACTTGGTTAAAATGTTCGCTAGCTTTGAGAATTATGGTGTTTCTCTCATGTGAAAATGTTTTATGGTGATAAATTTTGGTGAATGTATGAGGAGGAGTGATGCACACCTCTTGGATGATTGTTCTCTTGATGCTTATGGTGAATTTTCTTTGTGAAACTAGGGTTTGATCTCTCTCTCTTGGAACCGGTAAGGAAAAATATGCATTGTCAGTTATCTCTTGCTCTTTCTTGGTTATGGTTGTTTGAAAACCTAGGAGGATTATGTTGGATACACCCTCTATTAAGATTCATCTAATTTTCTAAAGCTTACAAGTTATTTTGCAAGGGTTGTTAGGAGGAATATGAGTGTGTACACCCTCTTAGATTTACCCTAAGTTTGATTGGTATACCCTAGGAAGCAAAAGGGATTACACCCTAAGGTATCTGTTGATCTAAATATTTATTCTAAGACTCTATTTACCCAATTTTAAAGGCACAAATCTGAATATTTTGGATTGGAGAAATAAATAGTTGCATTGGGAAATGTGATTTTCGGTCATTTCAACTTTCTGCAATTTGGATTTTGTTCCTTGTTCCTAGAACACCTCTTAGCCACTAGGGCATCCCCTCTAAAGGAGTGTTGCTTGATTCTGTTATAAACTTTCATCTTCAGCCATTAGGGCTGCAGAAAACCTAACACTCTTTCACTTATAACTTGCTTTTTCGGCTGTCAAAATTAGTTAAGAGTTTGCCACCTTTATCTACTTAGTGTAGCGCAACTTTTGGGTGAATTCTTTGTGAGTTTTGATGGTTGAATTTACTGCTGTAACAACAAGTTTTCTACATCCATAAGGCTGCAAGACATTTCTGCAAACACCTTTTATTACAATGTTCTTTCATTGCTAGCGTCTAATGCTTTCTTACTTGAACTAATCTAGTTGTTTCTAGTTTATCTCTTGCTCTTTCAAATAGACTCTTAGCAACTTGTTTGCAGCATTATTTATCATTTTCATTGCTGATATATATTGTTACTAACTGCTGCAATTAGGGACAATGAGATTAACTTGCTTTTCCATCATATACTTGGGCTTGTATTGTTGTTTTTCTTGTGTCTCGGGCAAGAACAATCAACATTTGCAAGGTCTACTACTTCTTGGAAACCTTTGGCTACCATAAATACCTTACTCAAGACATTCTCCACACATAGATACTTGACCTATACAGGAATTCATTCGTACATCGTACTTTCCATCTCATTCCCCCCTAGGGTCACTGATTCCCCCCTTGAGGTAACCATTTCACCTCTAAAGTGACGGGAACACCTATCTAAGGTGACAATGGGTAGGTTCTCTCTTAGTTTTCATCATTTGGTGGTTGGGTCGGGCTTTCCCAACCTAAAACTTGTGCGATAACACCACAAATAAGTTCTCATCGGGAAAATAATATTCTACCAGTGGATCATTCTCGTTAGATGTAAGTCTTGAAATAAAATCAACCACTACATTATCCTTTTTTGGTTTATTCAAGATGGTTATATCATATTCTTGTAGTAATAATAACCACCTAGTTACCCTACCATTAGTGATAGGTTTTTTCATTAAATATTTTTTGGTAGCATGGTCAATGTGCAATATTAATGGATATCATGTGATGTAATGTCGAAACTTATTAATTGCATTTATTACCGCAAGTAACTCTTTCTATGTTACCGTATAATTTAGTTATGTGGGTGAGAGATTTTTGTTGATGTAGTAGATTGTGTATGGATCATTTCCTTCTATTTGTTCTTGAACAACACTAATGGCGGTGTATGATGCATCCATGGAGATATGGAATAGGAGGGACCAATCGGCCCCCTTAAAATAGGAGCCTCAAACACCTTAGTTTTCAGTTCTTCAAGTGCATGCTGGCAGCTCTATGTCCACAAAAACTCAGAATCTTTGTTAAGCAAAGAAAATAATGGACGAGCAATTTGTGAGAAATTTTCAATAAAGTGACAGTAATAACCACCATATCCTAAGAAAATTTGCAGCTCTTTTTGTGAACGTGGAGTTAGGAAGTTTAATATTACCTTGATTTTTTGCTAGATCCACTTGGATGCTTTTAGTTGAGATGTGGTGCCCTAATACGATGCCATTAGTTAAAATCATTGCACATTTCTCAGTGTTGAAGGAAATGTTCAATTCTTTACCCCTTATCAATGTTTTCTCTAAATTTTTCAATGCCTCATCAAATTCATTACCATATATTGTAAATTCGTCCATATATATTTCCACACAATCATGAATTAAATTAGAGAATATACCAATTACATCTCTTTGAAAGGTGGTGGGGGTGTAACATAACCCGAATGGTATAACACGATAGGAAAATGTCCCCCATGGACAGGTAAACGTTGTTTTGTCTTGATCCTCAGGTGTGATTTGGATCTAGTTATACATGTTGAATCCATCGAGGAAAGAAAAGTATTTCTTCCCTTCTAATGTATCCAGGACCTGGTCAATGAATCGAAGTGGGAAATGGTCCTTGTGTGTCACTTTGTTGAGTTCTCGATAGCCACATGAATTCTCCATTTCCCATTCTTCTTTGGTACCATGACGAGAGGGGAGCCCCATTGTCTTTCAAAAATTGGATAGATAAATTTTGTTGCGAGAAATTTTTGTAGCTCTTCCTTAACAATGTCCTTTAGTGTCAGATTCATCTGGTGTTAGGGTTGGCGGATGGGTCTAGATCCTTCCTTTATGTATATATGGTGTATGCACAAGTCAACATGGATTCCCTTCATGTTAGAGTAATCCCAGACGAAGGCATCACTGTGCTTTTGTATCATTTTGACTAGTTGCTCTTTTTGTTATTCAATTAGTCCCTGATTGATGTTCAAGGTTTTCCTTAGGCTGATTTCTATAGTTTCTATGATGGACCCTTGATCTTTTTTGGGTGAGGACACGTTTTCTATAGGTGATATTCTTATTGAGGCAAGAGAAACCTATGTTTTTGGGTGCATAATATTCTCAAGAACATGTGATTTCGTTGAAGTGTTAAGGTTTAAGCTATTATTAGGTTTATTTCAATTTACTAGATAACCATAGCATAGATAGGATCACTGAGAGAAATACAATCACAAGAGTACACAAGCATTTATACTGGGAAACCCTCAAGGGGAATAAAACCCAACAAAACTTCTTTAACATAGATTCAATAACCAAGTATAGTTCCAGAATAACTCTCTCTCCACGAGAGACAAACCACCATGATGCTAGACCAAAAAATAGCCAAGACAATAAACCAATCACTGGAGAATATCCTCTCCCAAGCAATGCACCTCTCTCTCTTCCTTCTTCGGGAAACTGGTAACTGCAGCTTCCTTCAATACTTGTGCACTAGATGAGTGAATTGAGTGAGTGAACAAATGAGTGGTCAGCTTCATTTATTTATACAAACTGGCAAGCGCTAAAAGGAGGTGTCTCTTCACTGGCAGGGCCAACTTGTGTTACTGGGTGGTTAGAACCACTTTAATTTTCCGGGGGAGGGACTTCTTAATTTGTATATTACAATTAGGGTTTGACCAATCCACAAAAGGGGATTTGGTCCATTATAATGCCCGAAATGATCAATCCACAAAAGGGGATTGATCTAATCAATAATAGATCAATAATAAATAGAATACTCTTTGCAGTTACAATATTTCAACACTCCCCCTTAACAAGAAGGGTATTCTTTATCTTTTGACAGGTCACTGGATGTCATCATCAACTGAACAATATCATCTAGGCAATATCATCAACTGGATAATCATCATCAACTGGACAACAACATCAACTAGATAACATCATTAACTAGGTAAAAACATCTACTGGATAACATCATCAACTGGGCAATATCATCAACTGGGTAACGGCATCAACTAGGTAACATCATCAACTACGAAATATCATCAACTGGGTAATAGGAGGCATCAATATAATCCACTTGGTCATCTGGCATCACGATCACTGACTAGTTCTCCATGAATCCATATTAAAGAAGTTTTTTTCTCTTTATCTTCNATCTTATCTTCACACAAAATATATTCTATAAGTTTTTCCATTCCTTTTATGTTCTCCCTTCTCTTGTAGTCATCTATCTCACCCATCCACTGGGGAGGACTACTACCATAGCTTCACTCCTAGCCATCCCACATGAACTAGAGAATCTAACATGCTAGCATGGGCAAGACTAGACTCCCTTTCCATGACCCATGCAGGATCACGATAGAAACCTCAAGATCCAACTAATCATTCCACATGGTCAAGGCTTGTGTTCCATGCTACTCAATCCTTGGCCAGAGGAGAGTATATGTCCACTGCCCCTTAGAGAAACATCCACACTCCTCTCTACGAGGGTGGTCACACCCCTCTCTATGAGGGTATTCTAGAATGTCCCTAGAGTATCCAAAACTCAGCACTTGGACAAAGGCCAACCTTGGAAAATTTCGCATTCCCCTTCTCTATGAAGGTCTCTACTATTTTCCTTCTCTATGAAAGTCTACCTATGGGATTGCTCATTCCTTCTCTACGGAGGCCTATTTCTTAATATCCTGGGCGAACATTTCTTTCTTTCTGACTTCATACTGGATCAACCTGCTCCCTCTACATATATAAGAACAGTACTGGAGCAACCTACAGTTACTTGCATCTCATCAACTATATCTAAGTATCTATCTTTCTCTTCATCTTGAAAATTTATTTTCTGCATGTTTAGGAGGCTCATGGTCCTATATAAATACTAGATACTTTCTCGTCTTTATTGACTATCACCATATCATAAGTCCTCCTCATGTTGTCTAACTTCTGCAAGTCAAGGCATAATTTATTTCTTCTGAGACCTGTAAACTTACTTACAGTATGCTTTCTGAGATATGTCACTTAGCCAATTAGTCAGTAACAATAAGCAGTAATCAAATAAAACTATATCATTATTTCTATCAAAGTAGTACACATCTTTTCTTAAGCAAAACTTGTTAAACTATGTACACATCTGAAACCCTAATCATGAATAAGACTTTTGAACTCTTTTTCACTCTAGCTATGAAATTACCAAATTTTCCCCTACTATCATAGCTA